>OX940808.1:20306680-20505680 GCA_954870605.1 Acer campestre | reverse complement strand
TAAACAGTGTAATTTTTTTTTTTAAACAGTTTGATAAACCTTGATCCCGCACGAAAATTTCATAAAGGACCCTGCACTTGATAATTTCTACTATATACAATAAGGAATAAAAAAATAAAAAATCATTTAAATTAATAATTGACATAATACAGGAAGAAAAGAAATATATTTTGGACATGATATTGGTAAATAGATTAGACCATATTTAAGTAAATTTGGGGAAGGTTTAGAGGGATAATAATTATTAAAGAAAAATGAAAAAAGAAGTAATAAATAACTCACACCTCGTTAATTGTGCACTTGTGATACTTGAAAAAAGTCAACAACTAGTGGTGTCAAAATGTGCCGGGCCTGGAGGGCTCGGCACGGCCGGCAGGCCCGCCCAGACTGGCGGGCCGTTCCTGGCACGGCCCACAGAATGGCCCGGGTCGGGCCAAGTTTTACGGCCTGGCGGGCCGACCCGGAACGGGCCAACAGGCCGGCGGGCCAAGCCCACCAGGCCGAACGTTATATATATATATATATATTTTACCGTTGAATTGAAGTTGAAGTAGTTTTTTATTATTTTTTTAAAAAAATTTGACCGTTGCTGACGTCAGCAAACGGTCACATTTTTAAAAAATCTGCAAAATTTAATTTTGACCCCTCATCCCTTCTATTTTATATTTTTACCCACATTTCAAATTTTTCTATAAATACCCCCACCCATTCCTATTTCCCCACTTTCTCTCAAATCTCAATCTCTCATTCTCTCATTCTCTCATTCTCTCCATAACTCCATTCTCCAACTCTCCATTATTCTCTCTAATCTCTATTTTCTAATAATTTCATTCTTACAATCTTACTATCTCTCTTTCTCTCTCTAGTCTGTACTCTCACTCTCTCTCTATTCTCTACACTAATAATCTACCATTATAAATTTATAATATTATATTACTAATATTATTCTCTAATCACTCCACCAAAGCTTGAAGGTATGTTTTTCCTTTAAATGTTATTAATTAATTTTATTCTTTAGTTTTTAAATTTTATATTTATACTTAATATATTTATGCTTAGTTATTAATTTTGATATTTATTCTTATGTTTTATACTTTTATATGTATTTAATATTAATGGGGTTTTTATGGTTAGTAACTTGGTATATTTATGAGTTAATATTTGTATGCTTTGTTATAAATTCTAATATTAAATCTTAGAATCTTTGATTTAAGTTAATTTATCATTTTATGAATTTATGCATAGTAATTAATTTTAATATTTGTATATTTTAATTATTTTTTTAGTTAGTAAATTGATGATTTTATGTTTAGTAATTGATTTTAATGTTTATGCATTTATGGTTAGTAAATTTATGATGTTATGTTTATTAATTAATTTGAATATTTTTAATTTTTTATGCTTAGTAATTTAGTATAATTATGATTAAATGCTTAGTAATTAATTTGAATCTTTGTATGCTTAGTATATTTATAATTAAATGCTTAGTAATTAATTTGAATATTTGTATGCTTATTATATTTATGTTTAAATGCTTAGTAATTAATTTCAATGTTTGTATGCTTATTATATTTATGATTTTATGCTTAGTAATTAATTTTAATGTTTATGGTAGTAAATTGATGATTTTAATATTTATGTTTAAATGCTTAGTATATTTATGTTTAAATGCTTAGTAATTAATTTTAATGTTTATGGTAGTAAATTGATGATTTTAATATTTATGTTTAAATGCTTAGTAATTAATTTTAATGTTTATGGTAGTAAATTGATGATTTTAATATTTATGTTTAAAACTTTAAATGCTTAGTAATTAATTTTAATATTTGTATGCTTAGTAATTAAGTATATTTATGATTTTATGATCTTATGCTTAGTTTAATAGTTTTTAATGACTAATGAGTTAATATTTGTGTTGTAGGAAATGAAATATCATCCTCAATTTGTGGACGGTCTTAATATGGAGGACGATTTTTTTGACCTTTCCGGGCCGGTGGGTACGACACCGGGACCTTCTGCTTCTGGCGCAACACCGACATCATCACGTGTCCCCAAACCTAAAAGGCACACATCAAACGTATGACAGTGTTTTGATATAGTACAGAAGACTATGCCAGACGGTCAAGTCATGGACAGAGCTCAATGTAAGTTTTGTCCTAAGCACTATGTCACTTCTGCGGGAGGGACTGGTCATTTACGAAGGCATATGGACAAATGCATGCCTGCACACGGACAGGTAGACACTACAACCCAGACACAATTACAACGGCACCCAGACGGGTCCGTTTCAACATGGCGTTACGACCCCATGGTTGCTAGAGAGTGCATGGCACGTTACATTGCATGCACTGATCAACCGATTAGTTTCGGTGATAATGCTTTTTATGAAGAATTTATTCAAACTGCATACAACCCCCAATTTAAACCTGTTTCTAGAAACACTACTAGGAACGATTTGATAAAATGTTTTCAAACCCAACGAGATAAGTTGAAGGCTGAATTACATCAGCTAACTGTCTCTATTGCATTAACTTCCGATATTTGGAACGCATGTTCCAAACAGGACTATTTAACTGTCACGGGACATTATTTAGACTCTGATTGGAATTTACAAAAAAAAGTTCTTGGTTTTCGTCCTATGGAGTATGCACATACCGCATTAAATATTTTTAATGTCATTACATCCGTTTTAGAAACTTATGAAATAACCGATCGCATCATTTCTATCACATTAGATAATGCATCTGCAAATACTAGTTCTATTGCATTGTTTTTTGAAAAAAATATCCCGCAACATGGGGGTTATTGTTTCCATCAACGGTGTGCATGTCATATCATAAATTTAGTTGTACAGTCTGGTATGAAGTTAGTAAGCGATCGTATAGATCGCATCAGAGATGCCCTTGTTTGGATCTCCAGTTCTACTCCAAGATTGAATGAATTTGGTAGATACTGTAAAACCTTCGGTCTACGACCCCGAAGATTCCTAACAGATATGCCGGTAAGGTGGAACTCTACTTACTTAATGCTTTTAAATGCTTTAGAATATGAGACACCTATTTATGGTTTTTATAACTTGAAAATGTCTCAAGTTGGCAGTCCAATACTCACCGCAGATGATTGGCATGTAGCAAAGGTATTTGTTGAATTTTTAAAGGTTTTTTATGATTCCACTGTAATTCTTTCTGGGGTCTATTACCCCACATCTTCCCTGGCAATCCATCATGTTGTTGAAATGTCTGAATTATTAAACAATTATAGGGAAGATGAAATCTTAGGCCCTGCAGTTATTGCCATGGAAAAAAAGTTTACAAAATATTGGTCTACAATTCCTTTACTTTATGCTTTAGGTGTTATAATAGATCCTAGGGTTAAGTTATCTGGTCTTGAAGCATTGCTAGATTATCTTGGTACGGTTTTGAGCATAAATTACAAAAAACAGATTACTGACATTCGAACCCAGTTGTTCGAAGTTTTTAGTTCTTATGAGAACAGGTATGACAACGTTGCGCAGCAACCATTAGAAGTACCAGACACACTCCCGAATCAGACAAGTTGGAACATTCTAAAACGTCGAAAAAAAGTAGGCGCATCAAGTTCTTCTTCAGGAGCTAGTGCAACCTCCGGTGCCGAACTGAAAAGCTACCTTGACGCTCAATACGACGACAGGTTTGACAGAGACAGAGAGAAGGGATTTGATCTGTTGGTTTGGTGGAAGACCTACAGCTATAAATATCCGGTCCTGTCACACCTAGCACTTGACATATTGGTTATCCCTGTTTCCACTGTTTCCTCAGAACAGGTTTTCAGCACGACTGGAAGAATTGTTGAAGAAAGAAGAAGTTCTATGACTCCAGAGATGGTGGAGGTATTGGCATGCGTTCGGGATTGGGAGCATGCTCGAAAGAGGTTGCAAAATGAAACGGTAGACGAAGAATTTGTTCAAAATTTCAGTAATTTATATGTCGAAGAGAGTTCCGGCAGTAACCAAATTTAAGACTTTTAAGTTATACATGTACATTAACTTGTAATACGATTGCACTCTTTTTCCCTTACCAAGTTTTTATCCCACTGAGTTTTTCTTGGTAAGGTTTTTAATGAGGCAATCATATAAATATGTAATACTGAGACTCCGAAATAAATAAATAATTCTTCATTTCATATTTTCATAATTTCATCTATTTTTATTTTCTTTAAGCTTTTAGCTTGATTTCATCTAAAATAATAAGTCTTTCTATTTTCTACATTTTTTTAACCGATTAAACTAATAAATAAGTTAGACAAATTACAATTACAAATATTTAAACAATATTATAAATTTATAATGTAATAAAGAAACAAACTAACAAATAAAATAACAAATTAACAATTGATGAATTGAATTTGAATACTTGATTTGAAATTTTGAATTAAAAATTTAAAATATTGGAAAAAAAAAATTCAAAAAGGAAAATAATTTTTTTGTAAAAAAAAAAAGAAAAAGAAAAAAGAAAACGGTCTGCCTGCCGGGTCGACCCGGACCGGCCTGCCAGGCCGGCGGGCTCGGCTCGGAAGCCAACCATTTTAACTTTTTTATTATTTTTTTTAAAAAAAATTTGACCGTTGCTGACGTCAGCAAACGGTCAGATTTTTCAAATTAATTTCAGTTTCCCCCCTCATCTCTTCTATTTTATATTTTTACCCAATTTCAAATTTTTCTTTAAATACCCCCACCCATTCCAATTTTCATACACTTTCACTTTCTCTCATTCTCTCATTCTCTCAATCTCTCAATCTCTCAAATCTCAATTCTCTACACTAGTCACTAGTTCTAGTAATACTATCAACTAATCTACTATTCTAAATTTATAATACTATATTATTTTCAATTATTCTCTAATCTCTCCACCAAGGCACCAACTCACCATTCACCAAGGCACCAAAGCTCAAAGCCTCAAAGGTATGTTTTTGTTTTAAATGTTATTAATTAATTTTATGTTTTAGTTTTTAAATTTTATATTTATACATAATATATATATATATATGCTTAGTTATTAATTTTGATATTAATTCTTATGTTTTATGTATATTTAATATTTATGGCTTTATGCTTAGTATATTTATGAATTAATATTTTTAATTTTTTATGCTTTGTTAATTGTTATAAATTTTAATATTTTAATGCTTAGTATATTTATGATTAAATTTAAATGCTTAGTAAATAGTAATAAATAATATATTAAATATTAATAAGTAGTATATTACTATATTTATAATTTATGATTAAATTTAAATGCTTAGTATATTACTATATTGTAGGAAATGGATCATCATCATCCTCAACTTCCGACGGAAACGGTAGCGGGACCTTCTAGTTCTGGCGTAACACAGACACCACGTCAGCCCGGTATTCCTTCAAATTCAAAAATATGGCAGTGTTTTAACAAAGAAGAAATACCAAACCCAGACGGTGGGGTTACAACAAAATATCGTTGTAAGTTTTGTAAACTCTTATTTGCCAGTTTTGGTACAGGGGGAACCGGTCATTTGAGAAGGCATATGAGCAAATGCATGACTGGACACGGACAGGTCAACAGTTCAACACTATAATTATAACCCGGACATAGCTACAACAGAACAGAAACGGGCCCGTTACGACTCTATGTATGCAGTATACTACAGAGTTAGAGAGTAGAGATTGCACTCTTTTTCCTTTACCAAGTTTTTATCCCACTGGGTTTTTGTTGGAAAGGTTTTCAATGAGGCAAGTAGGCAACCGTGTAATAATGATAATCCGAAATAAATAAATAATTTTTCATTTCATAATTCATAATTTCATATTTCCAAGTATTTTTTATTTTCTTTAATATTTAATCTTTATTATCTTTATTTATTTTAATTATAAATCTATCTATTTTTTTTAAATACACTTAATAAATAAAATAGACAAATTATAATTAAAATAACATAATTTAAATTATTTAAACAATTAAATTAATTGAATTAATATATCTAATTATCTAAATGAAAAAATATATATATATATATATGGCACATGCTGGCACGTGCCAGGCCTCACATTCATGGAAACGGGCCGGCCCGGCCCGGCACATCAAATTCCTGTGCCGTGCCAGGCCGAGCCTGTTTTCATGAACGGGCTCATTTGGCCCGGCACATGTGGGCCGGGCCGGCCCACATTGACTCCACTATCAACAACATTACAAGAATACCTGCAGCCTTCGTTTATATTAGGAAAGAAATATATTATTAACTATTTATTTTTACTTTTTTAACTTTTTTTTTTTTTTTTGAAAAGCTGCCCAGCCTAGGGTCCGTCCCTGATTGGTAGGAATGCAGGTAATGATTTCATTTTGAGGACAGAGCAACATAAGCCTAATTATTTCATCAACCACTATCTTTTCTTGTGTTTCTTTCTCACATCGAGAATAGAAGTGGGTTGTATTGTGTTTCGACTTTTGCCCAAGATGGTAACAAATATGCTGAAATGAGCTTCAGACAAATCCTCAAGACTATGAGTTGATAGTAAAAAACAAAACAAGTTAATTTACACACGACACAACTCCTCATGCATAATAGACTAAAATAGAGAGTGATGAGACTCTCTCTCTCTCTCTCTCACAGTTGAACTCTCTCTCTATTTAAGGCAAAACATTACCACAGTTGAACTCTCTCTCTATTTAAGGCAAAACATTACCTTGCACGTTTCACAGTAATATATAATAATGGAGGGCTTTTTGCCATTGTTAATTTATAATATTGTTATAATATTGTTGTTGTTATTATTATTATTATTATTATTATTATTATTATTATTATTTATAAAAATTATATTTTTGTACTAAATAATGGGATGATTCTGTTTGTATGTCAAGATTGATATAACCTTGATATTCTTGTCTTTTTAATTAGATGTGTTCTGTGGATATATATCAATATTTGAGTGAATTAAAGATAGTGATCTTGTCTGGATGGAAGATTTAAGAACTATATGAGTGCTTTAGAATTTGACTTGTTTCATTAATACTAAATTTCATGTTTGATAGCAAATTTATACACAAACAGTTTTGGTTACAAGTTTTATATTTATGATTACCATTGCATATCTATGAATCAAAATGGTCCACTATACACATTCACTGAGGTCATTGAATAATACTCTCTCCTTTGATGCTTGTTACATTTTTCTTATTTATTTTTTTGTTGATAAGTGATATCTTTTCTATCTATCAAGTTTGGTTCTATCATATCTGGGGCAATCAAATAAAAGTTATCTACCAAAAATGAAAAACGGGGAGAAAGAAATGGTTCTACATAAAGGAATAAAGAATTTTAAGGAATAAAGGATTTTTTTTTTTTTTTTTTTCAATCTTCTCTACATATGTATTTCATCATGACTTTTGTTTTTTGTTTTTATTATTATTATTATTATTTCCTTCATTGATTGTGTCTATCCTTATTTTTAGGAATATTGTACATATTGTTTAATTTAACTAAAATAATATTAAAAAAAAAATGATCTTATGTTTAAACTCTAAAAAAAATAAAATTATTGTGACTGTATGATATTACATCATAAAATTTGGAAAATAACTTTATTTTTTAATCACAATCAAAGAATTTATATATTTCAAAATTCACAGCGCGCCCGGTCTAATCTATGAGTACCTCCTCCCTTGCACGATTCATCTATTTACACCGAAAGAGTAAATAATATTCTTTTAATTAAGAGCAAATAAATAATTAGATATTTGAGTAAAAAAAATTAACGACAAACTTTTAATTTGATGATTTAGTCTAATCCATAAAACTTATTGACAAAAAAACTTATTGCTCACATGCTCAGGTTTAAGAAATTAAATTATTGAAAAGTGAGTGTGCTGACTGCTGTAAAGGTTACATAATTGCCCAGGAGTTAAAATAGGACATGTTCAAAACTAGGAAAGATTTCCATATGATGTCATATTGTCATCAGATTTTTGTAAAGCCTGATTTCCCATTTGGGAATAGTGGAGTCAATGTGGGCCGGCCCGGCCCACATGTGCCGGGCCAAATGAGCCCGTTCATGAAAACGGGCTCGGCCTGGCACGGCACAAGAATTTGATGTGCCGGGCCGGGCCGGCCCGTTTCCATGAATGTGAGGCCCGGCACGTGCTTCTGGCACGTGCCATATGTGCCGGGCCGGGCCGGCACGTGCCACATATATATATATATATATTTTTCATTTAGATAATTAGATATATTAATTCAATTAATTTAATTGTTTAAATAATTTATATTATATTATTTTAATTATAATTTGTATATTTTATTTATTAAGTGTATTTAAAAAAATAGATAGATTTATTATTAAAATAAATAAAGATAATAAAGATTAAATATTAAAGAAAATAAAAAATACATGAAAATATGAATTATGAAATGAAAAATTATTTATTTATTTCGGATTATCATTATTACATGGTTGCCTACTTGCTTCATTAAAAACCTTTCCAAGAAAAACCCAGTGGGATAAAAACTTGGTAAAGGAAAAAGAGTGCAATCTCTACTCTTTAACTCTGTAGTATACTGCATACATAGAGTCGTAACGGGCCCGTCTCTGTTCTGTTGTAGCTATGTCCGGGTTATAATTATAGTGTTGACCTGTCCGTGTCCAGTCATGCATTTGCTCATATGCCTTCTCAAATGACCGGTTCCCCCTGTACCACGTACAACTGGCAAATAAGAGTTTACAAAACTTACAATGATATTTTGTTGTGACCCCACCGTCTGGGTTTGGTATTTCTTCTTTGTCAAAACACTGCCATATTTTTGAATTTGAAGGAATACCGGGCTGACGTGGTGTCTGTGTTACACCGGAACCAGAAGGTCCCGCTACCGTTTCCGTCGGAAGTTGAGGATGATGATGATCCATTTCCTACAATATAGTAATATACTAAGCATTTGAATTTAATCATAAATTATAAATATAGTAATATACTACTTATTAATATTTAATATATTATTTATTACTAGCATTTAAATTTAATCATAAATATACTAGCATTAAAATATTAAAATTTATAACAATTAACAAAGCATAAAAAATTAAAATATTAATTCATAAATATACTAAGCATAAGCCATAAATATTAAATATACATAAACATAAGAATTAATATCAAATTAATAACTAAGCATATATATAGATATATATATATTATGTATAAATATAAAATTTAAAAACTAAAACATAAAATTAATTAATAACATTTAAAACAAAAACATACCTTTGAGGCTTTGAGCTTTGGTGCCTTGGTGAATGGTGAGTTGGTGCCTTGGTGGAGAGATTAGAGAATAATTGAAAATAATATAGTATTATAAATTTAGAATAGTAGATTGGTTGATAGTAATACTAGAACTAGTGACTAGTGTAGAGAATTGAGATTTAAGAGATTGAGAGATTGAAAGAATGAGAGAATGAGAGATTGAGAGAAAGTGAAAGTGTATGGAAATTGGAATGGGTGGGGGTATTTATAGAAAATTTGAAATGGGGTAAAAATATAAAATAGAAGAGATGAGGGGGGAAACTGAAATTTTTAAGTTAATTTGAAAAATCTGACCGTTTGCTGACTGTCAGCAACGGTCAAATTTTTTTTAAAAAAAATAATAAAAAAGTGAAAACGGTTGGCTTCCGAGTCGAGCCCGCCGGCCTGGCAGGTCGGTCCGGGTCGACCCGGCAGGCCGACCGTTTTCTTTTTTTTACAAAAAAATTTATTTTCCTTTTTGAATTTTTTTTTTCCAATATTTTAAATTTTTAATTCAAATTTCAAATCAAGTATTCAAATTCAATTTCATCAATTGTTAATTTGTTATTTTATTTGTTAGTTTGTTTCTTTGTTACATTATAAATTTATAATATTGTTTAAATATTTGTAATTGTAATTTGTCTAACTTATTTATTAGTTTAATCGGTTAAAAAAATGTAGAAAATAGAAAGACTTATTTTTTTAGATGAAATCAAGCTAAAAGCTTAAAGAAAATAAAAATAGATGAAATTATGAAAATAAGAAATGAAGAATTATTTATTTATTTCGGAGTCTCAGTATTACATATTTACATGATTGCCTCATTAAAACCTTACCAAGAAAAACCCAGTGGGATAAAAACTTGGTAAGGGAAAAAGAGTGCAATCGTATTACAAGTTAATGTACATGTATAACCTAAAAGTCCTAAATTTGGTTACTGCCGGAACTCTCTTCGACATATAAATTACTGAAATTTTGAACAAATTCTTCGTCTACCATTTCATTTTTGCAACCTCTTTCGAGCATGCTCCCAATCCCGAACACATGCCAATACCTCCACATCTCTGGAGTCATAGAACTTCTTCTTTCTTCAACAATTCTTCCAGTCGTGCTGAAAACCTGTTCTGAGGAAACAATGGAAACAGGGATAACCAGTATGTCACGTGCTAGGTGTGACAGGACCGGATATTTATAGCTGTAGGTTCTTCCACCATACCAACATATCAAATCCCTTCTCTCTGTCTCTGTCAACCTGTCGTCGTATTGAGCGTCAAGGTAGCTTTTCAGTTCGGCACCGGAGGTTGCACTAGCTCCTGAAGAAGAACTTGATGCGCCTACTTTTTTTCGACGTTTTAGAATGTTCCAACTTGTCTGATTCGGGAGTGTGTCTGGTACTTCTAATGGTTGATGTGCAACGTTGTCATACATGTGCTCATAAGAACTAAAAACTTCGAACAACTGGGTTCGAATGTCAGTAATCTGTTTTTTGTAATCTATGCTCAAAACCGTACCAAGATAATCTAGCAATGCTTCAAGACCAGATAACTTAACCCTAGGATCTATTATAACACCTAAAGCATAAAGTAAAGGAATTGTAGACCAATATTTTGTAAACTTTTTTTCCATGGCAACAACTGTAGGGCCTAAGATTTCATCCTCCCTATAATTGTTTAATAATTCAGACATTTCCACAACATGATGGATTGCCAGGGAAGATGTGAGGTAATAGACCCCAGAAAGAGTTACAGTGGAATCATAAAAAACCTTTAAAAATTCAACAAATACCTTTGCTACATGCCAATCATCTGCGGTGAGTATTGGACTGCCAACTTGAGACATTTTCAAGTTATAAAAACCATAAATAGGTGTCTCATATTCTAAAGCATTTAAAAGCATTAAGTAAGTAGAGTTCCACCTTACCGGCATATCTGTTAGGAATCTTCGGGGTCGTAGACCGAAGGTTTTATAGTATCTACCAAATTCATTCAATCTTGGAGTAGAACTGGAGATCCAAGCAAGGGCATCTCTGATGCGATCTATACGATCGCTTACTAACTTCATACCAGACTGTACAACTAAATTTATGATATGACATGTACACCATTGATGGAAAAAATAACCCCCATGTTGCGGGATATTTTTTTTCAAAAAACAATGCAATAGAGCTAGTATTTGCAGATGCATTATCTAATGTGATAGAAATGATGCGATCGGTTATTTCATAAGTTTCTAAAACGGATGTAATGACATTAAAAATATTTAATGCGGTATGTGCATACTCCATAGGACGAAAACCAAAAACTTTTTTTTGTAAATTCCAATCAGAGTCTAAATAATGTCCCGTGACAGTTAAATAGTCATGTTTGGAACATGCGTTCCAAATATCGGAAGTTAATGCAATAGAGACAGTTAGCTGATGTAATTCAGCCTTCAACTTATCTCGTTGGGTTTGAAAACATTTTATCAAATCGTTCCTAGTAGTGTTTCTAGAAACAGGTTTAAATTGGGGGTTGTATGCAGTTTGAATAAATTCTTCGTAAAAAGCATTATCACCGAAACTAATCGGTTGATCAGTGCATGCAATGTAACGTGCCATGCACTCTCTAGCAACCATGGGGTCGTAACGCCATGTTGAAACGGACCCTTCTGGGTGCCGTTGTAATTGTGTCTGGGTTGTAATGTCTACCTGTCCGTGTGCAGGCATGCATTTGTCCATATGCCTTCGTAAATGACCAGTCCCTCCCGCAGAAGTGACATAGTGCTTAGGACAAAACTTACATTGAGCTCTGTCCATGACTTGACCGTCTGGCATAGTCTTCTGTACTATATCAAAACACTGCCATACGTTTGATGCGTGCCTTTTAGGTTTGGGGACACGTGATGGCGTCGGTGTTGCGCCAGAAGCAGAAGGTCCCGATGTCGTACCCGTTGGCCCGGAAAGGTCAAAAAAATCGTCCTCCGTATTAAGACCGTCCACAAATTGAGGATGATATTCCATTTCCTACAACACAAATATTAACTCATTAGTCATTAAAAACTATTAAACTAAGCATAAGATCATAAAATCATAAATATACTTAATTACTAAGCATACAAATATTAAAATTAATTACTAAGCATTTAAAGTTTTAAACATAAATATTAAAATCATCAATTTACTACCATAAACATTACAATTAATTACTAAGCATTTAAACATAAATATACTAAGCATTTAAACATTAATATTAAAATCATCAATTTACTACCATAAACATTAAAATTAATTACTAAGCATTTAAACATAAATATACTAAGCATTTAAACATAGATATTAAAATCATCAATTTACTACCATAAACATTAAAATTAATTACTAAGCATTTAAACATAAATATACTAAGCATTTAAACATAAAATATTAAAATCATCAATTTACTACCCATAAACATTAAAATTAATTACTAAGCATTTAAACATAAATATACTAAGCATTTAAACATAAATATTAAAATCATCAATTTACTACCATAAACATTAAAATTAATTACTAAGCATTTAAACATAAGTATTAAAATCATCAATTTACTACCATAAACATTAAAATTAATTACTAAGCATAAAATCATAAATATAATAAGCATACAAACATTGAAATTAATTACTAAGCATTTAAACATAAATATAATAAGCATACAAAGATTCAAATTAATTACTAAGCATTTAATCATAAATATACTAAGCATACAAAGATTCAAATTAATTACTAAGCATTTAATCATAATTATACTAAGCATACAAAGATTCAAATTAATTACTAAGCATTTAATCATAATTATACTAAATTACTAAGCATAAAAAATTAAAAATATTCAAATTAATTAATAAACATAACATCATAAATTTACTAACCATAAAGCATAAACATTAAAATCAATTACTAACATAAAATCATCAATTTACTAACTAAAAAAATAATTAAAATATACAAATATTAAAATTAATTACTAGACAAATTCATAAAATGATAAATTAACTTAAATCAAAGATTCTAAGATTTAATATTAGAATTTATAACAAAGCATACAAATATTAACTCATAAATATACCAAGTTACTAACCATAAAAACCCCATTAATATTAAATACATATAAAAGTATAAAACATAAGAATAAATATCAAAATTAATAACTAAGCATAAATATATTAAGTATAAATATAAAATTTAAAAACTAAAGAATAAAATTAATTAATAACATTTAAAGGAAAAACATACCTTCAAGCTTTGGTGGAGTGATTAGAGAATAATATTAGTAATATAATATTATAAATTTATAATGGTAGATTATTAGTGTAGAGAATAGAGAGAGAGTGAGAGTAGAGACGAGAGAGAGAGAGAGAGAGAGAGAGAGAGAGATAGTAAGATTGTAAGAATGAAATTATTAGAAAATAGAGATTAGAGAGAATAATGGAGAGTTGGAGAGTTGGAGAATGGAGTTATGGAGAGAATGAGAGAATGAGAGAATGAGATTTGAGAGAAAGTGGGGAAATAGGAATGGGTGGGGGTATTTATAGAAAAATTTGAAATGTGGGTAAAATATAAAATAGAAGAGATGAGGGGTCAAAATGAAATTTTGCAGATTTTTTAAAAATGTGACCGTTTGCTGACGTCAGCAACGGTCAAAATTTAAAAAAATAAAAATAAGAAACTACTTCAACTTCAATTCAACGGTAAAAAATAAAAATAAAAAAATAAAAAATAACGTTCGGCCTGGTGGGCTTGGCCCGCCGGCCTGTTGGCCCGTTCCGGGCCGGCCCGTCAGGCTATAAAACTTGGCCCGACCCGGGCCATTCTATGGGCCGTGCTTGGCCTGGCCCACTCTACAAGTAGGCCGTGCCAGGAACGGCCCGCCAGTCTGGGCGGGCCGGCCGTGCCGAACCCTCCAGGCCCGGCACATTTTGACACCACTATTTGGGATTTGGGTCCTTTCCACCAATTATATATATATATATATATTTAAATTATCAGGTGTCAGAGAGTGGTTGTTTACACTCATTGCCCTAGCTCTTCCTCCTTTGCCTTTAGGGTGCGTTTGGTACGCAGATGGGACATGACAAGTTGTTCTGTATTGTGTTTGGAAGGTCTGGGACAGAACTATTAACTGTACTGTTATGCGTTTGGTATGACTAGGACAGGACGGGGCAAGAGGTTCAAATGACTAGAGTGCCCCTCTTATATATACTATAATTATAATATATATTGTAATATATAATGATATTATAATATATATTATTATGTATAAATATTATATATTATAATATATATTATTATATTAATATATTAATAATATGTATTATTATATATAATAATATATTATATATTATTGTATATGATAATAAAATATTATATATTATATAATATATACTTAATAATATATAATATTATAAAATATATTATTATAAAATATATTATAATATATATATATATATTATAATATATATGTTAATATTTATAATAATATATATTATTAATATATATAAATACATATTATATTAATATATATTATATTATATATATATAAATATATATCATAATATTATATATATATATTATATCATAATAATATAGATTATAATATTATATGTATTTATATATTTAAATATTATATTATATATATATATAATATTATGATATATATTAATATATATTAAAATAATATATATCATAATATTATGATATATATATATATATAATATATCATAATAATATAGGCTATAATATTATATATATTTATATATATTATATATTTTTATATAATATATTATATTATTTTAGTATATATATAATAATATATAATATATAAATATATATAATATAGATTATATAATATTATGATCTTTATTACAATAATATATTATATATAATATGTATTTACTATTATATTATTGTTATTATATATAATATTATATTCTATATTATTATGATATATAGTATATATATAATATTATGATATATATATTATAATAATATATATAGTAGTATATATTATTATTAAACATGTTTATAATTTTTTTGAAAATTTAAAGGGTAAAATAGTCTTTTTGTATTTGTCCCATGTCATGGGACAAACTTGTCCTAGGGTTTTGGGTGGGACAAAATTTGGTGGTTTTTGTCCCACCTTGTCCCGTCCCGTCCCATACTAATAGCTCGCCAAACGTGGGACAATAAAAAGTTGTCCCGTCCTGTCCCGTCCTGTCCGGCGTATCAAACGCACCCTTAAAGAACCACACTCTCTACACTTTGTACCTATAAATACATAGAGCTTCTTCATTTTCTTTTAAAGCTCACAAGTATTTCAAGTTTATTAAAAAAACTCATTGCCCTAGCTCTTCCTCCTTTGCCTTTAAAGAACCACACTCTCTGCACTTTGTGCCACTACTACAACTTTCAGCCAAGCACTTTCGATGGCGACGTCTTCAACTTGGGAGGAGAAAGCTTTTGAAGAAGATTATAAAAGGACACTTGCTGGTGAACGTGGGTCAATTCTCGAAGCCGGTGCGTCAATTCTCCATCCGAAGAACTACCACGTGCTGAATTACACCAAGCTTCTGACTCTGAAGAGGAGAGAGCCATCTTCGTCGGATTCGTTTGGGATTTGGAACGGAAAAAAGTTTGTGTTGAAGACGATTAGTGCTAGGTCGTGGAAGGTCCCGATTGTGGAGAAGATGGTGTCGTTAGTGAATTCGGTCTACTTGTTTGTGAGATACGGGTTTTCGCTTTTGAAGATGCAGACATTTGTTGACGATACTGTTGAGAGGTTTTTGAATTACTACCAAGCCGTTGAAGGAAGACCTGTTTCTGAGAGTGTTGATGAGATGCTCGAGTGGGCTGGTTTGTTTAATCTCACTACGCGGACTTTGGAGGATCAGTTGATTGATGTCAAGATTTCTCCTTTGTTGATGCAGGAGCTTATCACTATAACATTTCTACTTTTTTTTTTTTTTTTGCTTCTTTTGCTTTTTTCGAAAATGTTTCTGTTTTATTGATTGCACTTCTTTGGACCTTTAGTTTAACTAGGAGTGAAAAAAAAATATGTTAAAATGGATTGGTTATAGGTGAAGTGAAAACAGCAGGTATAGTAGTTTAGAGATAGTAACACTAATCGAAACTCGAAAAGGTTGAGTGAGGAGGTTATAAAGAATTCGGGCATAATAGTAGAGTAAAAACACCTTAAATTAGAGTTCCTTTAAGTGATAGCTGAGATATGGAAGCTCTAATGCCAGAAATAGCGATCTATTGATTTTGGTAAAAGGCATCATGTTGCAGTCCAACTTCTGCAATTTACAGTTAGAAAGTTTGAGGATTCAGCTTTTGAAGTCGGAAATGAAACCTAAAACTCTTACTTCTTTTTAGATGTAGCTCAAGGGGGTGGCTGATGAGAATTTGTTTCTGATTACATGGTTTTATAAAATTGGCACCTTTTCCCTCCCATTTAGTCAATTGGATCTAGGTGACTAGGCGTGTAACCCATAACAGGTAATTGGACTTTCAGCTAGTGTAATTTATTTATGAAAGCCTTACTTGGAAATTAATTGGAAATATATGTGTTGCTGTTATCCCTGATGAAAGATGGTTAAATTGTCTTTCTTATGAAGCTAATCAACGTATCAAACATTTTAAAGTTGCATCTTGATGTACATGAATCTAATCTCCCTCATAGAATTATGAAGTTCCTATCATGGCAACCAACTTTATTGCCACTAGGATACATAACTATTTCCTTAGAGTCTGCAAGGGTTTCAAGGTGTTGGAATATGTGAAAGCAATGTATTTTAGGAATTATTACGTCATTTTTTTAATAGAATTAACATTTGAATTTGCTTGCACAGCTTATAGAAATATTGCTACCCTGTCCCTGTTGGGGCTATATAGAACTTCCTATCTATAGTTAACTTTCCTGTGCAATTGTTACTTTTTTATAACAAAAGAGATGTCGCTAGTGAGTTAAGCTAAGGAACTCAGAATGGTTGATTTTGATGAATCAGCTTTTGTCATACACAGTGTTTAAGATACAGTCTAGGCTTCAGTCACGAATGGAGATAATAAATCTTCTTTCTAGTTTTACATATGGTTTTGAAGTGCTTTGATACTTGTTTTAAGCATCAAATTTTGAAATTCTTTGAAGCAATTTGGGCTAAACCAAAGACATATAGAACCCTCATGAGATAGTGCAATGCTAACAACAGTTTAGGTTTTCCAGTACCCTTGAGTGTCGTGCAACCATTAGTACACATGGGTACATGTGGACTGCAACCAGAGCTGCACTGTGCGTGCAAAATACATGGATTGGCCTATTGTAACATGTGGAATATTGGTGTTTGGGTGTTGAACTCTTGTGACTGTCTTTAGCATTCTCCTTAATGAGTAATTTATATTAGGAGATATTTTTCTGCATTTGACTAGTGAAATTTGTAAGAGAAATTATCGGCAACTAGTAAATGGTCAAGCTTATATGCACTCACTTTGTATGAGGAATTACACGGACCGAATCTCACATAGATAATACCCCTAAGGTGTTGTATATCCTGGGTTTTCTTCTTTTACTTCAATCTTCATGCTACCGGATTTTAAATCATCTACGGGCAACAAAATCCATAAATATCATTCTTTTAACAAACATAAAGCAAGGTATATATATTCTTTCAACATTCATATCATTTAATTAGCAGTCTGCTTCCAAAAAAATAAACAATAATACTAATGGTCTGTTATGAAAATCATACTGATTAGCTTCAAAGTCTGATTTTTTGTAGTCTTATGTATTGTATCAGGTCGTTCTGTATTTTCTGAAATTGTTTTCATTAAACTAGTGTTTTTTTTTAGACTTGGTTAAAACATAGAAGTATAAGAGAAAGAAGGAAAGAGGAGTACATATCTCGTGGAAGAGAAGAAGAATAAAGGAAAAATATTAAAAAAATTAAAAAAATTATGTTAGTGGGGGCATTTCTGTAATTTTGGCTAGGGATCGAAAGAATTTATTTCAAAATGGTATAAACAATTAAAATATGAAACTAGGCTAAAAACAATTTCCCCATAATCTATTTGGCTATATTTGGCAATTTTCTCTAATATAAATATATATATATATATATTCAATAACTAAAACTAACAAATAATTCAATAGATAACAAAAATCTCCAGTCATACAGATACTCACCATCCTCTATCTCCATTTCTCTCTCTCTCAACTTCCTAAAATCTAGAAAATCTTGTTTGATTTTGGTGGTGGTTCTTTGATTTGGGCAGGGTTTTGATTTCGACAGATGTTGTGGTGGTTGATTCCCTGAATCGAGTTTGCTGGAATTCTCATTTGTTGGAATAAAATTTTAAAAGTACCTTGCTAGCATGTCTAAAAATAGAAATTGTAGGAATGATGTTGTAATGAATTTAAACTTTGAAACTTTTGCATTTGAATGTGTGATGGAATATGTGCAGTATGTGATATTTGAATTTCCTTTTGACAATAAGCATTCCATTTAAATTTGCAGGTCATCACAAGAATCAATTATGGCCAAAGTATCTACATCAGTGGACTGGCTGGTGCTGTTTCCTTGGCAGGATCGGGTGGAGGATTATGGGTGGTTGAAGGTGGGAATTGGCATATGGCTGCTGGATTAATTAATCGTTCAAATGTTGAATTGCACCTCCAGAAGAAATAGAGTCTATCTCTTATCTTGGAGAATACTATGAGCTTAACTCCACTAAAGGAAGTAGTTATGCATGTGAAGTCACTGTAGTCGCTACACCACTGGATGAACTGGATATTCATTTTAGCCCTCCAATTTCAATTCCAAAAAGGAAACTACAGCATACACATGCCACTTTTGTGAGGGGTGTTTTAAATCCCGTGAGTTACCAGCAAATGCTAACTTCATATTCTTATGGGCCTTTTTGTAATGTTGTTTTAAGTTTGCTCCCTTTTGTATCGTCTTTTATTTATTTTTCTTCTTCAAACTAAATATTTTATTTTTGTTTTGGGCAAGGTTTATTTTGGCATGGACGATGTATAAAAAATTTCAGATCTGTGTTAGGTTTTGGCTCGTATTCTCAAATGAACTAAATGTGAACCAAACGAGACTCAACTGATGTGGAGCTTCCTGGAGACGTGGGATACGTTTGGAAGTTGAATGGTGGTGTTTAAGGGAGATTGAAGATTGAAGAAGAACCGAAGAAGCGTAATCTGGTAGGTACCGCTGCGCAGGACCGTGGCATAGGCAAGTGCCTGGGCAGCGGCACATGGAGCGGTCATGAGCACAAATTGTTTCGTGGTGTTGGAAGCGGGGTGCACACCGTAACCTATATGGCGGAGACGATGAATTGCTGAGATCAGGAATATTGCGCAGAATAGGAAAAGGTATTCTTCTGGAAGTTCTTGTGCTTGAAGGAAAATGATTTACTCCCTACAAGAAGGCTTGTCATAAAAGGAAAAAGTATTTATGTGGAACAAGTAAGTCTAGTAAGTTTAGGAGTAGGATTTCCTTTTATCTTAAACTCCCTGTAACTAGTATAAATAGTCATAATATTTATGTTATTAGATTTAAGGCTGTGGAGCAAAAAGAACATCATGTAACATCAGAGAGAGTGTGAGTGAGATCCGGGGAGACCCAAGGGAATATCTGAGGAGGGATCCAAGGGAATATCGGTGGATCTAGTTAGAGATCCGTGGGTGATATTTAGGGGAGACCTAGGGGATATTGTGGGGTTCTTGGTGAGGATCTTGTGAGTGGAGTTTGGGTTAGGTGTGAGAGAGAATCCTGGAGTATATGGTTGTAACAATTTATCATATAGTGGAACTTTCTCTGTCGTCCTGACGGCCCGTGGTTTTTTACCCGTTTTGGGTTTTCCACGTATATATTGTGTTGTGATTGTTTTATTCTCTCTTATCTATTTTTCTGCTTATTGACGTTATTATTTGCTATGAGTTATGGGCGTATATTAGGCACAGCGATTCCGCGTTCATCGGGTTTATAATAGAGGATTATCCCCAACAATTGGTATCAGAGCCATATGGTTTGGCGATGGCAGTGACAAGTCTTTACGGGAGATCGTATGGAGGACTTGGTGTCATTGGGATAATGATGATCATGGTTGCCTAGTATGGTTTAGCAAAGGAGATGCTTCTTGAAGGCGGTTTCGAACTCGTTAGGGTTTGATGAAAGGAAGAATATTGATGGAGGAGAAGTTTGGCTTGTGGTAACAGGTACAAGTCATGGAGATTCAATCTGGGTTACACAAGGAGCTGATTGACTACAAAAAAAAAAAAAAAAACTCCTGACTACTAAAACAAAAAATAAATAAAAAAATAAAAAAATCTCTCTGTGGTATGGTGTGGGGTTTATCCGGCAAAACACTCCCAGTTTCTAGTAGCAGTCTTTCACCAGGTATGTGATGCAAGGACAGAAGGTCTTTCACAGGGTTGGGTGATGTAAGGACATGTTTATCCTTTTGGCAGTTTTCCCCACTGGCCATGGAAGAGGATATGTTGCTACTAGTGGTCCATAATTGTACACAAGGCATTGGTCAGAAAGTGATGCAAGGTGTATGGTGGACAAAGATGTTGATGGCTGACGAACTCCCTGGAAATATGACTTGAGGGGTTGCACCACAATTTCAGCAGGTTATTTTGACATGGTGCCGGAACAAAAAAAAAAAAAAAAAAGTGTTGAAGAAAAATCTTAGGATGGTTCGTTCCTAAGTGGTTATACCTTGTGGTGGGGTATGTTAATTCTCGGTGATGAGGATTGTGGCTGTGGACAAGTTTTGAGAATTCTAGCCAAAGGGGAGAATTGTTAGGTTTTGGCTCGTATTCTCAAATGAACTAAATGTGAACCAAACAAGACTCAACTGATGTGGAGCTTCCTGGAGACGTGGAATACGTTTGGAAGTTGAATGGTGGTGTTTAAGGGAGATTGAAGATTGAAGAAGAACTGAAGAAGCGTAATCTGGTAGGTACCGCTGCGCAAGACCGCGGCATAGGCAAGTGCCTGGGCTGCGGCACATGGAGCGGTCATGAGCAGAAATTGTTTCGTGGTGTTGGAAGCGGGGTGCACACCGTAACCTATACGGCGAAGACGATGTATTGCTGAGATCAGGAATATTGCGCAGAATAGGAAAATGTATTTTTCTGGAAGTTCTTGTGCTTGAAGGAAAAGGATTTACTCCCTACAAGAAGGCTTGTCATAAAAGGAAATAGTATTTATGTGGAACAAGTAAGTCTAGTACGTTTAGGAGTAGAATTTCCTTTTATCTTAAACTCCCTGTAACTAGTATAAATAGTCATAATATTTATGTTATTAGATTTAAGGTTGTGGAGCAAAAAGAACACCATGTAACATCAGAGAGAGTGTGAGTGAGATCCGGGGAGACCCATGGGAATATCCGAGGAGGGATCCAAGGGAATATCGGTGGATCTAGTTAGAGATCCGTGGGTGATATTTAGGGGAGACCTAGGGGATATTGTGGGGTTCTTGGTGAGGATCTTATGAGTGGAGTTTGAGTTAAGTGTGAGAGAGAATCCTGGAGTATATGGTTGTAACAATTTATCATATAGTGGAACTTTCTCTGTCGTCCTGACGGCCCGTGGTTTTTTACCCGTTTTGGGTTTTCCACGTATATCTTGTGTTGTGATTGTTTTATTCTCTCTCATCAATTTTTCTGCTTATTGACGTTATTATTTGCTATGAGTTATGGGCGTATATTAGGCACGGTGATTCCGTATTCATCGGGTTTATAATAGAGGATTATCCCCAACAATCTGGTGGGCACAATAGAGGATCCTGACCTTCCATTCACAAGCATATCAGTTCTTAAGCAACACAGTGAAAAAGATTTTACTTATAAGAAATTCTCTCGTAAACAAATGGCAGATGCATTATTAGACGACATCTTCAGTTAAAATATTCTAAACTAGTTATTTGCTGTCATCTGTTTATTAGAGAAGTATAAGGATCTTATAATACTGTCATTGTAATAAAACTCTTGGTAAATATTAAATGAATTGGTGAAGTGATCTTAAATTTGATCTTATCAAGTATTAATTACTTTTTGGGGTATGATTTGTTTGATTTTGTGGGTGGTGAAAGCAGTTAGCAGATTCAACTGAATATTATGCTAGTTGTCTGTACTAGCATAATTTTGAAACAAATTTTTCACTCCAATTGAATTCGAGTGAAACTTCACTTCCACTTCTAATTTCATAGCCCAGTAAACTTCTTTTAATATTATAAAGAATATATTTATTTATTTCATGTATACACGTCTCATAACAGTTATTTTAACATTATAAAATATAATTCCTAAATTCTTTGTTTTTCAAAAAAAAAAATTGTTTCTTCCCCATATATACAGAATATCATATATAGAAGAAACAAACTTGACAAAATTAAAAGGCTTGAACATCTCTATGCAATTACTAGTATTTCGATGGAGTGATCTAGTTGGAAATTCCGTTGATCTAATTTTTGAACTTGCATATGGGTTTTAGTGTAATTTGTCCTTATTATTATTATAAGGGCGATTACCAAATTAGTCCTAGACTTTTTTTAAAATTCCAAGTAGTTTGTGACTTTTACAAAAGCGACCAAATCAATCCTTAACTTTTTATGGAGTACCATTTGAGTCCCTGACTTTTAAAAAAACAACCATTTCTGTTAACCACTGTTATTTTCACCGTTACTTTAACTATGTTTACTCTTAAAAGACAAAAGTACCCTCTAAAGTTAAAGATATTTAAATAAAAATAAAATAACTATTTAAATAATAAATTAATAAAAACAAAATAATACATCATCTGCAACTCTCTCGTTGATTCTAAAATCACTAGACACCACCAACAATCTTCATCATCTTCATTCAAAAAATCAGACCTAAACCTAAAATCAGACAACAAAATCGTCTCAAAAGCCCCCACAGATGATCTCCTCAGAGTGGAATCCGCCACTTCCACAGGAATTAGAAATCCCAGATCTCCAATGGAGGACAGAGATCGGAGGAGATCTCGTCCATCAGCTTCGTGGATCAGATTTTATTTTTTTGGTTTGGCTCGGAGTCAATGGGTTATGCTCTCAACAAAGGGTCTCTGGGTACTTATACTGAAGGCATCTCCATCATCATCTGGTTCATGTTCTTGTAAAGAAATCATTTTTTTGGGTTCAATATTGATAAACATTGTAGAGACCTATCCATTTTTTTTGGGTTTTGAATGGATGAAAAATTGAAGATACCCATGTTGTTAATCGAACTTTAATATGGAGATTAGTGAAGCTACGGTATTTGTTGCTCAGGAGAAGCATATGATTCTTCTATGTTTCTCTTCGGGGAAAAAAAATGAAAAGTTTACCGAAAAGAAATATCAAACTCGAAATTTGATATCTGCATCATGTAACCATTTTTGTTTCTTATTAATTTTTATATAATTTAATTGATTTTTTTCTTTATATATTTATATTTTATATGTTTTACTTTTATTTTACTTTAGTTTAAATTAAATTAAATTATTTAATATATTTTATTTAATATATTTTGAAACACAGTTTTGTTTTCTTTATTATTTGTAATATTTTTTGTATTGTAACTTATCTTGATTTCAATATTATTTTAACATTTTACTTTTAATTGATATTTATTTTATTATAATAAGACTAATGTACCCCTTGACAGTTAGTTGACTTGACAAAAGTTTGATATAAGGGACTAAAATGGTACATCAAAATAAGTTAGGGACTGATCTGGTCGCTTTTGTAAAAGTCGCAAACTACTTGGAATTTTAAAAAAAGTCCAGGACTAATTTGGTAATTGCCCTTATTATAATTTATAAAAATTATAAATTATTTCTCGTGGGTGGTATTGAGGACAGAGCAACAGAAGCCTAATTATTTCATCAATCACTATCTTGTGTTTCTTTCTCTCACATCAGGTCTCACATAAGGAATAGAAGTGGGTCATACTGTGTTTGGACTTTTGACCAAGATGGTAACAAATATGCTGAAATAAGCTTCAAGACAAATCCATCTTTCTTTTTGTACTCTTAAAATTATAATAATCGAAAAAGAATAAATAAATAAATAAATATTTATCTTCTAGAGTTCTAGATAATATAGTCACCTGGGGCCATTATCACGGATGTCCTTACTACAAAAAAATTAATGACTTCATTTTCCTTTATTGGTGGCAGGGACGTAATCAGGATTAAACATTAAAGTCGGCTAGAAAAAAATTGTTTTTACCGATCATTAACAATAAGAGAAAATTGTATTAATTGCAAATAAAGATACACTTAGTCAAGACCTAGTCAAGATGACATAGCGAGACTTACCCTGTATATATATATATATATATTAAATAAATATGTTAACAAATTTTATAAAAAAAATAAAGTCAAAATAAATTATAAATTAAACATGAAATACAAATATAATCAAATAATAATTAAGTTGTATCTTACGATTTTTTAAAAGATCAAACTTATCAATTATTAATTCAGGATCAAAAACACCAACAAATTCTCTTTCAATATAGACAAACATGGAGTTTGTTAAAAATTCATTTTCCATTTTATTGCGAAGTAAGCTCAGTTCTGTTGTTGCTGTGGAAATAAAGAGAGTCAAGATTAGACGAATCAACTTGTCGATAAAAAAAGTTGTGTCATTTTTGTTTCAATTGACAATTATATATTCACTTTTTGGTATGGGATCCCGTAAGAAATTTTTGTACGGGATCAAGGTTTATTACATGTGATAAACAGTGTAATTTTTTTTTTTAAACAGTTTGATAAACCTTGATCCCGCACGAAAATTTCATAAAGGACCCTGCACTTGATAATTTCTACTATATACAATAAGGAATAAAAAAATAAAAAATCATTTAAATTAATAATTGACATAATACAGGAAGAAAAGAAATATATTTTGGACATGATATTGGTAAATAGATTAGACCATATTTAAGTAAATTTGGGGAAGGTTTAGAGGGATAATAATTATTAAAGAAAAATGAAAAAAGAAGTAATAAATAACTCACACCTCGTTAATTGTGCACTTGTGATACTTGAAAAAAGTCAACAACTAGTGGTGTCAAAATGTGCCGGGCCTGGAGGGCTCGGCACGGCCGGCAGGCCCGCCCAGACTGGCGGGCCGTTCCTGGCACGGCCCACAGAATGGCCCGGGTCGGGCCAAGTTTTACGGCCTGGCGGGCCGACCCGGAACGGGCCAACAGGCCGGCGGGCCAAGCCCACCAGGCCGAACGTTATATATATATATATATATTTTACCGTTGAATTGAAGTTGAAGTAGTTTTTTATTATTTTTTTAAAAAAATTTGACCGTTGCTGACGTCAGCAAACGGTCACATTTTTAAAAAATCTGCAAAATTTAATTTTGACCCCTCATCCCTTCTATTTTATATTTTTACCCACATTTCAAATTTTTCTATAAATACCCCCACCCATTCCTATTTCCCCACTTTCTCTCAAATCTCAATCTCTCATTCTCTCATTCTCTCATTCTCTCCATAACTCCATTCTCCAACTCTCCATTATTCTCTCTAATCTCTATTTTCTAATAATTTCATTCTTACAATCTTACTATCTCTCTTTCTCTCTCTAGTCTGTACTCTCACTCTCTCTCTATTCTCTACACTAATAATCTACCATTATAAATTTATAATATTATATTACTAATATTATTCTCTAATCACTCCACCAAAGCTTGAAGGTATGTTTTTCCTTTAAATGTTATTAATTAATTTTATTCTTTAGTTTTTAAATTTTATATTTATACTTAATATATTTATGCTTAGTTATTAATTTTGATATTTATTCTTATGTTTTATACTTTTATATGTATTTAATATTAATGGGGTTTTTATGGTTAGTAACTTGGTATATTTATGAGTTAATATTTGTATGCTTTGTTATAAATTCTAATATTAAATCTTAGAATCTTTGATTTAAGTTAATTTATCATTTTATGAATTTATGCATAGTAATTAATTTTAATATTTGTATATTTTAATTATTTTTTTAGTTAGTAAATTGATGATTTTATGTTTAGTAATTGATTTTAATGTTTATGCATTTATGGTTAGTAAATTTATGATGTTATGTTTATTAATTAATTTGAATATTTTTAATTTTTTATGCTTAGTAATTTAGTATAATTATGATTAAATGCTTAGTAATTAATTTGAATCTTTGTATGCTTAGTATATTTATAATTAAATGCTTAGTAATTAATTTGAATATTTGTATGCTTATTATATTTATGTTTAAATGCTTAGTAATTAATTTCAATGTTTGTATGCTTATTATATTTATGATTTTATGCTTAGTAATTAATTTTAATGTTTATGGTAGTAAATTGATGATTTTAATATTTATGTTTAAATGCTTAGTATATTTATGTTTAAATGCTTAGTAATTAATTTTAATGTTTATGGTAGTAAATTGATGATTTTAATATTTATGTTTAAATGCTTAGTAATTAATTTTAATGTTTATGGTAGTAAATTGATGATTTTAATATTTATGTTTAAATGCTTAGTATATTTATGTTTAAATGCTTAGTAATTAATTTTAATGTTTATGGTAGTAAATTGATGATTTTAATATTTATGTTTAAAACTTTAAATGCTTAGTAATTAATTTTAATATTTGTATGCTTAGTAATTAAGTATATTTATGATTTTATGATCTTATGCTTAGTTTAATAGTTTTTAATGACTAATGAGTTAATATTTGTGTTGTAGGAAATGAAATATCATCCTCAATTTGTGGACGGTCTTAATATGGAGGACGATTTTTTTGACCTTTCCGGGCCGGTGGGTACGACACCGGGACCTTCTGCTTCTGGCGCAACACCGACATCATCACGTGTCCCCAAACCTAAAAGGCACACATCAAACGTATGACAGTGTTTTGATATAGTACAGAAGACTATGCCAGATGGTCAAGTCATGGACAGAGCTCAATGTAAGTTTTGTCCTAAGCACTATGTCACTTCTGCGGGAGGGACTGGTCATTTACGAAGGCATATGGACAAATGCATGCCTGCACACGGACAGGTAGACACTACAACCCAGACACAATTACAACGGCACCCAGACGGGTCCGTTTCAACATGGCGTTACGACCCCATGGTTGCTAGAGAGTGCATGGCACGTTACATTGCATGCACTGATCAACCGATTAGTTTCGGTGATAATGCTTTTTATGAAGAATTTATTCAAACTGCATACAACCCCCAATTTAAACCTGTTTCTAGAAACACTACTAGGAACGATTTGATAAAATGTTTTCAAACCCAACGAGATAAGTTGAAGGCTGAATTACATCAGCTAACTGTCTCTATTGCATTAACTTCCGATATTTGGAACGCATGTTCCAAACAGGACTATTTAACTGTCACGGGACATTATTTAGACTCTGATTGGAATTTACAAAAAAAAGTTCTTGGTTTTCGTCCTATGGAGTATGCACATACCGCATTAAATATTTTTAATGTCATTACATCCATTTTAGAAACTTATGAAATAACCGATCGCATCATTTCTATCACATTAGATAATGCATCTGCAAATACTAGTTCTATTGCATTGTTTTTTGAAAAAAATATCCCGCAACATGGGGGTTATTGTTTCCATCAACGGTGTGCATGTCATATCATAAATTTAGTTGTACAGTCTGGTATGAAGTTAGTAAGCGATCGTATAGATCGCATCAGAGATGCCCTTGTTTGGATCTCCAGTTCTACTCCAAGATTGAATGAATTTGGTAGATACTGTAAAACCTTCGGTCTACGACCCCGAAGATTCCTAACAGATATGCCGGTAAGGTGGAACTCTACTTACTTAATGCTTTTAAATGCTTTAGAATATGAGACACCTATTTATGGTTTTTATAACTTGAAAATGTCTCAAGTTGGCAGTCCAATACTCACCGCAGATGATTGGCATGTAGCAAAGGTATTTGTTGAATTTTTAAAGGTTTTTTATGATTCCACTGTAATTCTTTCTGGGGTCTATTACCCCACATCTTCCCTGGCAATCCATCATGTTGTTGAAATGTCTGAATTATTAAACAATTATAGGGAAGATGAAATCTTAGGCCCTGCAGTTATTGCCATGGAAAAAAAGTTTACAAAATATTGGTCTACAATTCCTTTACTTTATGCTTTAGGTGTTATAATAGATCCTAGGGTTAAGTTATCTGGTCTTGAAGCATTGCTAGATTATCTTGGTACGGTTTTGAGCATAAATTACAAAAAACAGATTACTGACATTCGAACCCAGTTGTTCGAAGTTTTTAGTTCTTATGAGAACAGGTATGACAACGTTGCGCAGCAACCATTAGAAGTACCAGACACACTCCCGAATCAGACAAGTTGGAACATTCTAAAACGTCGAAAAAAAGTAGGCGCATCAAGTTCTTCTTCAGGAGCTAGTGCAACCTCCGGTGCCGAACTGAAAAGCTACCTTGACGCTCAATACGACGACAGGTTTGACAGAGACAGAGAGAAGGGATTTGATCTGTTGGTTTGGTGGAAGACCTACAGCTATAAATATCCGGTCCTGTCACACCTAGCACTTGACATATTGGTTATCCCTGTTTCCACTGTTTCCTCAGAACAGGTTTTCAGCACGACTGGAAGAATTGTTGAAGAAAGAAGAAGTTCTATGACTCCAGAGATGGTGGAGGTATTGGCATGCGTTCGGGATTGGGAGCATGCTCGAAAGAGGTTGCAAAATGAAATGGTAGACGAAGAATTTGTTCAAAATTTCAGTAATTTATATGTCGAAGAGAGTTCCGGCAGTAACCAAATTTAAGACTTTTAAGTTATACATGTACATTAACTTGTAATACGATTGCACTCTTTTTCCCTTACCAAGTTTTTATCCCACTGAGTTTTTCTTGGTAAGGTTTTTAATGAGGCAATCATATAAATATGTAATACTGAGACTCCGAAATAAATAAATAATTCTTCATTTCATATTTTCATAATTTCATCTATTTTTATTTTCTTTAAGCTTTTAGCTTGATTTCATCTAAAATAATAAGTCTTTCTATTTTCTACATTTTTTTAACCGATTAAACTAATAAATAAGTTAGACAAATTACAATTACAAATATTTAAACAATATTATAAATTTATAATGTAATAAAGAAACAAACTAACAAATAAAATAACAAATTAACAATTGATGAATTGAATTTGAATACTTGATTTGAAATTTTGAATTAAAAATTTAAAATATTGGAAAAAAAAAATTCAAAAAGGAAAATAATTTTTTTGTAAAAAAAAAAAGAAAAAGAAAAAAGAAAACGGTCT
The DNA here is from genome assembly GCA_954870605.1 of Acer campestre. Classification (NCBI taxonomy): domain Eukaryota; kingdom Viridiplantae; phylum Streptophyta; class Magnoliopsida; order Sapindales; family Sapindaceae; genus Acer; species Acer campestre. The sequence continues at coordinate 20,476,035 of OX940808.1, read as the reverse complement.
GCCTGCCGGGTCGACCCGGACCGGCCTGCCAGGCCGGCGGGCTCGGCTCGGAAGCCAACCATTTTAACTTTTTTATTATTTTTTTTAAAAAAAATTTGACCGTTGCTGACGTCAGCAAACGGTCAGATTTTTCAAATTAATTTCAGTTTCCCCCCTCATCTCTTCTATTTTATATTTTTACCCCATTTCAAATTTTTCTTTAAATACCCCCACCCATTCCAATTTTCATACACTTTCACTTTCTCTCATTCTCTCATTCTCTCAATCTCTCAATCTCTCAAATCTCAATTCTCTACACTAGTCACTAGTTCTAGTAATACTATCAACTAATCTACTATTCTAAATTTATAATACTATATTATTTTCAATTATTCTCTAATCTCTCCACCAAGGCACCAACTCACCATTCACCAAGGCACCAAAGCTCAAAGCCTCAAAGGTATGTTTTTGTTTTAAATGTTATTAATTAATTTTATGTTTTAGTTTTTAAATTTTATATTTATACATAATATATATATATATATATGCTTAGTTATTAATTTTGATATTAATTCTTATGTTTTATGTATATTTAATATTTATGGCTTTATGCTTAGTATATTTATGAATTAATATTTTTAATTTTTTATGCTTTGTTAATTGTTATAAATTTTAATATTTTAATGCTTAGTATATTTATGATTAAATTTAAATGCTTAGTAAATAGTAATAAATAATATATTAAATATTAATAAGTAGTATATTACTATATTTATAATTTATGATTAAATTTAAATGCTTAGTATATTACTATATTGTAGGAAATGGATCATCATCATCCTCAACTTCCGACGGAAACGGTAGCGGGACCTTCTAGTTCTGGCGTAACACAGACACCACGTCAGCCCGGTATTCCTTCAAATTCAAAAATATGGCAGTGTTTTAACAAAGAAGAAATACCAAACCCAGACGGTGGGGTTACAACAAAATATCGTTGTAAGTTTTGTAAACTCTTATTTGCCAGTTTTGGTACAGGGGGAACCGGTCATTTGAGAAGGCATATGAGCAAATGCATGACTGGACACGGACAGGTCAACAGTTCAACACTATAATTATAACCCGGACATAGCTACAACAGAACAGAAACGGGCCCGTTACGACTCTATGTATGCAGTATACTACAGAGTTAGAGAGTAGAGATTGCACTCTTTTTCCTTTACCAAGTTTTTATCCCACTGGGTTTTTGTTGGAAAGGTTTTCAATGAGGCAAGTAGGCAACCGTGTAATAATGATAATCCGAAATAAATAAATAATTTTTCATTTCATAATTCATAATTTCATATTTCCATGTATTTTTTATTTTCTTTAATATTTAATCTTTATTATCTTTATTTATTTTAATTATAAATCTATCTATTTTTTTTAAATACACTTAATAAATAAAATAGACAAATTATAATTAAAATAACATAATTTAAATTATTTAAACAATTAAATTAATTGAATTAATATATCTAATTATCTAAATGAAAAAATATATATATATATATGGCACATGCTGGCACGTGCCAGGCCTCACATTCATGGAAACGGGCCGGCCCGGCCCGGCACATCAAATTCCTGTGCCGTGCCAGGCCGAGCCTGTTTTCATGAACGGGCTCATTTGGCCCGGCACATGTGGGCCGGGCCGGCCCACATTGACTCCACTATCAACAACATTACAAGAATACCTGCAGCCTTCGTTTATATTAGGAAAGAAATATATTATTAACTATTTATTTTTACTTTTTTAACTTTTTTTTTTTTTTTTTGAAAAGCTGCCCAGCCTAGGGTCCGTCCCTGATTGGTAGGAATGCAGGTAATGATTTCATTTTGAGGACAGAGCAACATAAGCCTAATTATTTCATCAACCACTATCTTTTCTTGTGTTTCTTTCTCACATCGAGAATAGAAGTGGGTTGTATTGTGTTTCGACTTTTGCCCAAGATGGTAACAAATATGCTGAAATGAGCTTCAGACAAATCCTCAAGACTATGAGTTGATAGTAAAAAACAAAACAAGTTAATTTACACACGACACAACTCCTCATGCATAATAGACTAAAATAGAGAGTGATGAGACTCTCTCTCTCTCTCTCTCACAGTTGAACTCTCTCTCTATTTAAGGCAAAACATTACCACAGTTGAACTCTCTCTCTATTTAAGGCAAAACATTACCTTGCACGTTTCACAGTAATATATAATAATGGAGGGCTTTTTGCCATTGTTAATTTATAATATTGTTATAATATTGTTGTTGTTATTATTATTATTATTATTATTATTATTATTATTATTATTTATAAAAATTATATTTTTGTACTAAATAATGGGATGATTCTGTTTGTATGTCAAGATTGATATAACCTTGATATTCTTGTCTTTTTAATTAGATGTGTTCTGTGGATATATATCAATATTTGAGTGAATTAAAGATAGTGATCTTGTCTGGTTGGAAGATTTAAGAACTATATGAGTGCTTTAGAATTTGACTTGTTTCATTAATACTAAATTTCATGTTTGATAGCAAATTTATACACAAACAGTTTTGGTTACAAGTTTTATATTTATGATTACCATTGCATATCTATGAATCAAAATGGTCCACTATACACATTCACTGAGGTCATTGAATAATACTCTCTCCTTTGATGCTTGTTACATTTTTCTTATTTATTTTTTTGTTGATAAGTGATATCTTTTCTATCTATCAAGTTTGGTTCTATCATATCTGGGGCAATCAAATAAAAGTTATCTACCAAAAATGAAAAACGGGGAGAAAGAAATGGTTCTACATAAAGGAATAAAGAATTTTAAGGAATAAAGGATTTTTTTTTTTTTTTTTTTTTTTCAATCTTCTCTACATATGTATTTCATCATGACTTTTGTTTTTTGTTTTTATTATTATTATTATTATTTCCTTCATTGATTGTGTCTATCCTTATTTTTAGGAATATTGTACATATTGTTTAATTTAACTAAAATAATATTAAAAAAAAAATGATCTTATGTTTAAACTCTAAAAAAAATAAAATTATTGTGACTGTATGATATTACATCATAAAATTTGGAAAATAACTTTATTTTTTAATCACAATCAAAGAATTTATATATTTCAAAATTCACAGCGCGCCCGGTCTAATCTATGAGTACCTCCTCCCTTGCACGATTCATCTATTTACACTGAAAGAGTAAATAATATTCTTTTAATTAAGAGCAAATAAATAATTAGATATTTGAGTAAAAAAAATTAACGACAAACTTTTAATTTGATGATTTAGTCTAATCCATAAAACTTATTGACAAAAAAACTTATTGCTCACATGCTCAGGTTTAAGAAATTAAATTATTGAAAAGTGAGTGTGCTGACTGCTGTAAAGGTTACATAATTGCCCAGGAGTTAAAATAGGACATGTTCAAAACTAGGAAAGATTTCCATATGATGTCATATTGTCATCAGATTTTTGTAAAGCCTGATTTCCCATTTGGGAATAGTGGAGTCAATGTGGGCCGGCCCGGCCCACATGTGCCAGGCCAAATGAGCCCGTTCATGAAAACGGGCTCGGCCTGGCACGGCACAAGAATTTGATGTGCCGGGCCGGGCCGGCCCGTTTCCATGAATGTGAGGCCCGGCACGTGCTTCTGGCACGTGCCATATGTGCCGGGCCGGGCCGGCACGTGCCACATATATATATATATATTTTTCATTTAGATAATTAGATATATTAATTCAATTAATTTAATTGTTTAAATAATTTAAATTATGTTATTTTAATTATAATTTGTATATTTTATTTATTAAGTGTATTTAAAAAAATAGATAGATTTATTATTAAAATAAATAAAGATAATAAAGATTAAATATTAAAGAAAATAAAAAATACATGAAAATATGAATTATGAAATGAAAAATTATTTATTTATTTCGGATTATCATTATTACATGGTTGCCTACTTGCTTCATTAAAAACCTTTCCAAGAAAAACCCAGTGGGATAAAAACTTGGTAAAGGAAAAAGAGTGCAATCTCTACTCTTTAACTCTGTAGTATACTGCATACATAGAGTCGTAACGGGCCCGTCTCTGTTCTGTTGTAGCTATGTCCGGGTTATAATTATAGTGTTGACCTGTCCGTGTCCAGTCATGCATTTGCTCATATGCCTTCTCAAATGACCGGTTCCCCCTGTACCACGTACAACTGGCAAATAAGAGTTTACAAAACTTACAATGATATTTTGTTGTGACCCCACCGTCTGGGTTTGGTATTTCTTCTTTGTCAAAACACTGCCATATTTTTGAATTTGAAGGAATACCGGGCTGACGTGGTGTCTGTGTTACACCGGAACCAGAAGGTCCCGCTACCGTTTCCGTCGGAAGTTGAGGATGATGATGATCCATTTCCTACAATATAGTAATATACTAAGCATTTGAATTTAATCATAAATTATAAATATAGTAATATACTACTTATTAATATTTAATATATTATTTATTACTAAGCATTTAAATTTAATCATAAATATACTAAGCATTAAAATATTAAAATTTATAACAATTAACAAAGCATAAAAAATTAAAAATATTAATTCATAAATATACTAAGCATAAAGCCATAAATATTAAATATACATAAAACATAAGAATTAATATCAAAATTAATAACTAAGCATATATATATATATATATTATGTATAAATATAAAATTTAAAAACTAAAACATAAAATTAATTAATAACATTTAAAACAAAAACATACCTTTGAGGCTTTGAGCTTTGGTGCCTTGGTGAATGGTGAGTTGGTGCCTTGGTGGAGAGATTAGAGAATAATTGAAAATAATATAGTATTATAAATTTAGAATAGTAGATTGGTTGATAGTAATACTAGAACTAGTGACTAGTGTAGAGAATTGAGATTTAAGAGATTGAGAGATTGAAAGAATGAGAGAATGAGAGATTGAGAGAAAGTGAAAGTGTATGGAAATTGGAATGGGTGGGGGTATTTATAGAAAAATTTGAAATGGGGTAAAAATATAAAATAGAAGAGATGAGGGGGGAAACTGAAATTTTTAAGTTAATTTGAAAAATCTGACCGTTTGCTGACGTCAGCAACGGTCAAATTTTTTTTTAAAAAAATAATAAAAAAGTGAAAACGGTTGGCTTCCGAGTCGAGCCCGCCGGCCTGGCAGGTCGGTCCGGGTCGACCCGGCAGGCCGACCGTTTTCTTTTTTTTACAAAAAAATTATTTTCCTTTTTGAATTTTTTTTTTTCCAATATTTTAAATTTTTAATTCAAAATTTCAAATCAAGTATTCAAATTCAATTCATCAATTGTTAATTTGTTATTTTATTTGTTAGTTTGTTTCTTTGTTACATTATAAATTTATAATATTGTTTAAATATTTGTAATTGTAATTTGTCTAACTTATTTATTAGTTTAATCGGTTAAAAAAATGTAGAAAATAGAAAGACTTATTTTTTTAGATGAAATCAAGCTAAAAGCTTAAAGAAAATAAAAATAGATGAAATTATGAAAATAAGAAATGAAGAATTATTTATTTATTTCGGAGTCTCAGTATTACATATTTACATGATTGCCTCATTAAAAACCTTACCAAGAAAAACCCAGTGGGATAAAAACTTGGTAAGGGAAAAAGAGTGCAATCGTATTACAAGTTAATGTACATGTATAACCTAAAAGTCCTAAATTTGGTTACTGCCGGAACTCTCTTCGACATATAAATTACTGAAATTTTGAACAAATTCTTCGTCTACCATTTCATTTTGCAACCTCTTTCGAGCATGCTCCCAATCCCGAACACATGCCAATACCTCCACCATCTCTGGAGTCATAGAACTTCTTCTTTCTTCAACAATTCTTCCAGTCGTGCTGAAAACCTGTTCTGAGGAAACAATGGAAACAGGGATAACCAGTATGTCACGTGCTAGGTGTGACAGGACCGGATATTTATAGCTGTAGGTCTTCCACCATACCAACATATCAAATCCCTTCTCTCTGTCTCTGTCAAACCTGTCGTCGTATTGAGCGTCAAGGTAGCTTTTCAGTTCGGCACCGGAGGTTGCACTAGCTCCTGAAGAAGAACTTGATGCGCCTACTTTTTTTCGACGTTTTAGAATGTTCCAACTTGTCTGATTCGGGAGTGTGTCTGGTACTTCTAATGGTTGATGTGCAACGTTGTCATACATGTGCTCATAAGAACTAAAAACTTCGAACAACTGGGTTCGAATGTCAGTAATCTGTTTTTTGTAATCTATGCTCAAAACCGTACCAAGATAATCTAGCAATGCTTCAAGACCAGATAACTTAACCCTAGGATCTATTATAACACCTAAAGCATAAAGTAAAGGAATTGTAGACCAATATTTTGTAAACTTTTTTTCCATGGCAACAACTGTAGGGCCTAAGATTTCATCCTCCCTATAATTGTTTAATAATTCAGACATTTCCACAACATGATGGATTGCCAGGGAAGATGTGAGGTAATAGACCCCAGAAAGAGTTACAGTGGAATCATAAAAAACCTTTAAAAATTCAACAAATACCTTTGCTACATGCCAATCATCTGCGGTGAGTATTGGACTGCCAACTTGAGACATTTTCAAGTTATAAAAACCATAAATAGGTGTCTCATATTCTAAAGCATTTAAAAGCATTAAGTAAGTAGAGTTCCACCTTACCGGCATATCTGTTAGGAATCTTCGGGGTCGTAGACCGAAGGTTTTATAGTATCTACCAAATTCATTCAATCTTGGAGTAGAACTGGAGATCCAAGCAAGGGCATCTCTGATGCGATCTATACGATCGCTTACTAACTTCATACCAGACTGTACAACTAAATTTATGATATGACATGTACACCATTGATGGAAAAAATAACCCCCATGTTGCGGGATATTTTTTTTCAAAAAACAATGCAATAGAGCTAGTATTTGCAGATGCATTATCTAATGTGATAGAAATGATGCGATCGGTTATTTCATAAGTTTCTAAAACGGATGTAATGACATTAAAAATATTTAATGCGGTATGTGCATACTCCATAGGACGAAAACCAAAAACTTTTTTTTGTAAATTCCAATCAGAGTCTAAATAATGTCCCGTGACAGTTAAATAGTCATGTTTGGAACATGCGTTCCAAATATCGGAAGTTAATGCAATAGAGACAGTTAGCTGATGTAATTCAGCCTTCAACTTATCTCGTTGGGTTTGAAAACATTTTATCAAATCGTTCCTAGTAGTGTTTCTAGAAACAGGTTTAAATTGGGGGTTGTATGCAGTTTGAATAAATTCTTCGTAAAAAGCATTATCACCGAAACTAATCGGTTGATCAGTGCATGCAATGTAACGTGCCATGCACTCTCTAGCAACCATGGGGTCGTAACGCCATGTTGAAACGGACCCTTCTGGGTGCCGTTGTAATTGTGTCTGGGTTGTAATGTCTACCTGTCCGTGTGCAGGCATGCATTTGTCCATATGCCTTCGTAAATGACCAGTCCCTCCCGCAGAAGTGACATAGTGCTTAGGACAAAACTTACATTGAGCTCTGTCCATGACTTGACCGTCTGGCATAGTCTTCTGTACTATATCAAAACACTGCCATACGTTTGATGCGTGCCTTTTAGGTTTGGGGACACGTGATGGCGTCGGTGTTGCGCCAGAAGCAGAAGGTCCCGATGTCGTACCCGTTGGCCCGGAAAGGTCAAAAAAATCGTCCTCCGTATTAAGACCGTCCACAAATTGAGGATGATATTCCATTTCCTACAACACAAATATTAACTCATTAGTCATTAAAAACTATTAAACTAAGCATAAGATCATAAAATCATAAATATACTTAATTACTAAGCATACAAATATTAAAATTAATTACTAAGCATTTAAAGTTTTAAACATAAATATTAAAATCATCAATTTACTACCATAAACATTACAATTAATTACTAAGCATTTAAACATAAATATACTAAGCATTTAAACATTAATATTAAAATCATCAATTTACTACCATAAACATTAAAATTAATTACTAAGCATTTAAACATAAATATACTAAGCATTTAAACATAGATATTAAAATCATCAATTTACTACCATAAACATTAAAATTAATTACTAAGCATTTAAACATAAATATACTAAGCATTTAAACATAAAATATTAAAATCATCAATTTACTACCCATAAACATTAAAATTAATTACTAAGCATTTAAACATAAATATACTAAGCATTTAAACATAAATATTAAAATCATCAATTTACTACCATAAACATTAAAATTAATTACTAAGCATTTAAACATAAGTATTAAAATCATCAATTTACTACCATAAACATTAAAATTAATTACTAAGCATAAAATCATAAATATAATAAGCATACAAACATTGAAATTAATTACTAAGCATTTAAACATAAATATAATAAGCATACAAAGATTCAAATTAATTACTAAGCATTTAATCATAAATATACTAAGCATACAAAGATTCAAATTAATTACTAAGCATTTAATCATAATTATACTAAGCATACAAAGATTCAAATTAATTACTAAGCATTTAATCATAATTATACTAAATTACTAAGCATAAAAAATTAAAAATATTCAAATTAATTAATAAACATAACATCATAAATTTACTAACCATAAAGCATAAACATTAAAATCAATTACTAAACATAAAATCATCAATTTACTAACTAAAAAAATAATTAAAATATACAAATATTAAAATTAATTACTAGACATAAATTCATAAAATGATAAATTAACTTAAATCAAAGATTCTAAGATTTAATATTAGAATTTATAACAAAGCATACAAATATTAACTCATAAATATACCAAGTTACTAACCATAAAAACCCCATTAATATTAAATACATATAAAAGTATAAAACATAAGAATAAATATCAAAATTAATAACTAAGCATAAATATATTAAGTATAAATATAAAATTTAAAAACTAAAGAATAAAATTAATTAATAACATTTAAAGGAAAAACATACCTTCAAGCTTTGGTGGAGTGATTAGAGAATAATATTAGTAATATAATATTATAAATTTATAATGGTAGATTATTAGTGTAGAGAATAGAGAGAGAGTGAGAGTAGAGACGAGAGAGAGAGAGAGAGAGAGAGAGAGAGAGATAGTAAGATTGTAAGAATGAAATTATTAGAAAATAGAGATTAGAGAGAATAATGGAGAGTTGGAGAGTTGGAGAATGGAGTTATGGAGAGAATGAGAGAATGAGAGAATGAGATTTGAGAGAAAGTGGGGAAATAGGAATGGGTGGGGGTATTTATAGAAAAATTTGAAATGTGGGTAAAAATATAAAATAGAAGAGATGAGGGGTCAAAATGAAATTTTGCAGATTTTTTAAAAATGTGACCGTTTGCTGACGTCAGCAACGGTCAAAATTTAAAAAAATAAAAATAAGAAACTACTTCAACTTCAATTCAACGGTAAAAAATAAAAAATAAAAAAATAAAAAATAACGTTCGGCCTGGTGGGCTTGGCCCGCCGGCCTGTTGGCCCGTTCCGGGCCGGCCCGTCAGGCTATAAAACTTGGCCCGACCCGGGCCATTCTATGGGCCGTGCTTGGCCTGGCCCACTCTACAAGTAGGCCGTGCCAGGAACGGCCCGCCAGTCTGGGCGGGCCGGCCGTGCCGAACCCTCCAGGCCCGGCACATTTTGACACCACTATTTGGGATTTGGGTCCTTTCCACCAATTATATATATATATATATATTTAAATTATCAGGTGTCAGAGAGTGGTTGTTTACACTCATTGCCCTAGCTCTTCCTCCTTTGCCTTTAGGGTGCGTTTGGTACGCAGATGGGACATGACAAGTTGTTCTGTATTGTGTTTGGAAGGTCTGGGACAGAACTATTAACTGTACTGTTATGCGTTTGGTATGACTAGGACAGGACGGGGCAAGAGGTTCAAATGACTAGAGTGCCCCTCTTATATATACTATAATTATAATATATATTGTAATATATAATGATATTATAATATATATTATTATGTATAAATATTATATATTATAATATATATTATTATATTAATATATTAATAATATGTATTATTATATATAATAATATATTATATATTATTGTATATGATAATAAAATATTATATATTATATAATATATACTTAATAATATATAATATTATAAAATATATTATTATAAAATATATTATAATATATATATATATATTATAATATATATGTTAATATTTATAATAATATATATTATTAATATATATAAATACATATTATATTAATATATATTATATTATATATATATAAATATATATCATAATATTATATATATATATTATATCATAATAATATAGATTATAATATTATATGTATTTATATATTTAAATATTATATTATATATATATATATAATATTATGATATATATTAATATATATTAAAATAATATATATCATAATATTATGATATATATATATATATAATATATCATAATAATATAGGCTATAATATTATATATATTTATATATATTATATATTTTTATATAATATATTATATTATTTTAGTATATATATAATAATATATAATATATAAATATATATAATATAGATTATATAATATTATGATCTTTATTACAATAATATATTATATATAATATGTATTTACTATTATATTATTGTTATTATATATAATATTATATTCTATATTATTATGATATATAGTATATATATAATATTATGATATATATATTATAATAATATATATAGTAGTATATATTATTATTAAACATGTTTATAATTTTTTTGAAAATTTAAAGGGTAAAATAGTCTTTTTGTATTTGTCCCATGTCATGGGACAAACTTGTCCTAGGGTTTTGGGTGGGACAAAATTTGGTGGTTTTTGTCCCACCTTGTCCCGTCCCGTCCCATACTAATAGCTCGCCAAACGTGGGACAATAAAAAGTTGTCCCGTCCTGTCCCGTCCTGTCCGGCGTATCAAACGCACCCTTAAAGAACCACACTCTCTACACTTTGTACCTATAAATACATAGAGCTTCTTCATTTTCTTTTAAAGCTCACAAGTATTTCAAGTTTATTAAAAAAACTCATTGCCCTAGCTCTTCCTCCTTTGCCTTTAAAGAACCACACTCTCTGCACTTTGTGCCACTACTACAACTTTCAGCCAAGCACTTTCGATGGCGACGTCTTCAACTTGGGAGGAGAAAGCTTTTGAAGAAGATTATAAAAGGACACTTGCTGGTGAACGTGGGTCAATTCTCGAAGCCGGTGCGTCAATTCTCCATCCGAAGAACTACCACGTGCTGAATTACACCAAGCTTCTGACTCTGAAGAGGAGAGAGCCATCTTCGTCGGATTCGTTTGGGATTTGGAACGGAAAAAAGTTTGTGTTGAAGACGATTAGTGCTAGGTCGTGGAAGGTCCCGATTGTGGAGAAGATGGTGTCGTTAGTGAATTCGGTCTACTTGTTTGTGAGATACGGGTTTTCGCTTTTGAAGATGCAGACATTTGTTGACGATACTGTTGAGAGGTTTTTGAATTACTACCAAGCCGTTGAAGGAAGACCTGTTTCTGAGAGTGTTGATGAGATGCTCGAGTGGGCTGGTTTGTTTAATCTCACTACGCGGACTTTGGAGGATCAGTTGATTGATGTCAAGATTTCTCCTTTGTTGATGCAGGAGCTTATCACTATAACATTTCTACTTTTTTTTTTTTTTTTTGCTTCTTTTGCTTTTTTCGAAAATGTTTCTGTTTTATTGATTGCACTTCTTTGGACCTTTAGTTTAACTAGGAGTGAAAAAAAAATATGTTAAAATGGATTGGTTATAGGTGAAGTGAAAACAGCAGGTATAGTAGTTTAGAGATAGTAACACTAATCGAAACTCGAAAAGGTTGAGTGAGGAGGTTATAAAGAATTCGGGCATAATAGTAGAGTAAAAACACCTTAAATTAGAGTTCCTTTAAGTGATAGCTGAGATATGGAAGCTCTAATGCCAGAAATAGCGATCTATTGATTTTGGTAAAAGGCATCATGTTGCAGTCCAACTTCTGCAATTTACAGTTAGAAAGTTTGAGGATTCAGCTTTTGAAGTCGGAAATGAAACCTAAAACTCTTACTTCTTTTTAGATGTAGCTCAAGGGGGTGGCTGATGAGAATTTGTTTCTGATTACATGGTTTTATAAAATTGGCACCTTTTCCCTCCCATTTAGTCAATTGGATCTAGGTGACTAGGCGTGTAACCCATAACAGGTAATTGGACTTTCAGCTAGTGTAATTTATTTATGAAAGCCTTACTTGGAAATTAATTGGAAATATATGTGTTGCTGTTATCCCTGATGAAAGATGGTTAAATTGTCTTTCTTATGAAGCTAATCAACGTATCAAACATTTTAAAGTTGCATCTTGATGTACATGAATCTAATCTCCCTCATAGAATTATGAAGTTCCTATCATGGCAACCAACTTTATTGCCACTAGGATACATAACTATTTCCTTAGAGTCTGCAAGGGTTTCAAGGTGTTGGAATATGTGAAAGCAATGTATTTTAGGAATTATTACGTCATTTTTTTAATAGAATTAACATTTGAATTTGCTTGCACAGCTTATAGAAATATTGCTACCCTGTCCCTGTTGGGGCTATATAGAACTTCCTATCTATAGTTAACTTTCCTGTGCAATTGTTACTTTTTTATAACAAAAGAGATGTCGCTAGTGAGTTAAGCTAAGGAACTCAGAATGGTTGATTTTGATGAATCAGCTTTTGTCATACACAGTGTTTAAGATACAGTCTAGGCTTCAGTCACGAATGGAGATAATAAATCTTCTTTCTAGTTTTACATATGGTTTTGAAGTGCTTTGATACTTGTTTTAAGCATCAAATTTTGAAATTCTTTGAAGCAATTTGGGCTAAACCAAAGACATATAGAACCCTCATGAGATAGTGCAATGCTAACAACAGTTTAGGTTTTCCAGTACCCTTGAGTGTCGTGCAACCATTAGTACACATGGGTACATGTGGACTGCAACCAGAGCTGCACTGTGCGTGCAAAATACATGGATTGGCCTATTGTAACATGTGGAATATTGGTGTTTGGGTGTTGAACTCTTGTGACTGTCTTTAGCATTCTCCTTAATGAGTAATTTATATTAGGAGATATTTTTCTGCATTTGACTAGTGAAATTTGTAAGAGAAATTATCGGCAACTAGTAAATGGTCAAGCTTATATGCACTCACTTTGTATGAGGAATTACACGGACCGAATCTCACATAGATAATACCCCTAAGGTGTTGTATATCCTGGGTTTTCTTCTTTTACTTCAATCTTCATGCTACCGGATTTTAAATCATCTACGGGCAACAAAATCCATAAATATCATTCTTTTAACAAACATAAAGCAAGGTATATATATTCTTTCAACATTCATATCATTTAATTAGCAGTCTGCTTCCAAAAAAATAAACAATAATACTAATGGTCTGTTATGAAAATCATACTGATTAGCTTCAAAGTCTGATTTTTTGTAGTCTTATGTATTGTATCAGGTCGTTCTGTATTTTCTGAAATTGTTTTCATTAAACTAGTGTTTTTTTTTAGACTTGGTTAAAACATAGAAGTATAAGAGAAAGAAGGAAAGAGGAGTACATATCTCGTGGAAGAGAAGAAGAATAAAGGAAAAATATTAAAAAAATTAAAAAAATTATGTTAGTGGGGGCATTTCTGTAATTTTGGCTAGGGATCGAAAGAATTTATTTCAAAATGGTATAAACAATTAAAATATGAAACTAGGCTAAAAACAATTTCCCCATAATCTATTTGGCTATATTTGGCAATTTTCTCTAATATAAATATATATATATATATATTCAATAACTAAAACTAACAAATAATTCAATAGATAACAAAAATCTCCAGTCATACAGATACTCACCATCCTCTATCTCCATTTCTCTCTCTCTCAACTTCCTAAAATCTAGAAAATCTTGTTTGATTTTGGTGGTGGTTCTTTGATTTGGGCAGGGTTTTGATTTCGACAGATGTTGTGGTGGTTGATTCCCTGAATCGAGTTTGCTGGAATTCTCATTTGTTGGAATAAAATTTTAAAAGTACCTTGCTAGCATGTCTAAAAATAGAAATTGTAGGAATGATGTTGTAATGAATTTAAACTTTGAAACTTTTGCATTTGAATGTGTGATGGAATATGTGCAGTATGTGATATTTGAATTTCCTTTTGACAATAAGCATTCCATTTAAATTTGCAGGTCATCACAAGAATCAATTATGGCCAAAGTATCTACATCAGTGGACTGGCTGGTGCTGTTTCCTTGGCAGGATCGGGTGGAGGATTATGGGTGGTTGAAGGTGGGAATTGGCATATGGCTGCTGGATTAATTAATCGTTCAAATGTTGAATTGCACCTCCAGAAGAAATAGAGTCTATCTCTTATCTTGGAGAATACTATGAGCTTAACTCCACTAAAGGAAGTAGTTATGCATGTGAAGTCACTGTAGTCGCTACACCACTGGATGAACTGGATATTCATTTTAGCCCTCCAATTTCAATTCCAAAAAGGAAACTACAGCATACACATGCCACTTTTGTGAGGGGTGTTTTAAATCCCGTGAGTTACCAGCAAATGCTAACTTCATATTCTTATGGGCCTTTTTGTAATGTTGTTTTAAGTTTGCTCCCTTTTGTATCGTCTTTTATTTATTTTTCTTCTTCAAACTAAATATTTTATTTTTGTTTTGGGCAAGGTTTATTTTGGCATGGACGATGTATAAAAAATTTCAGATCTGTGTTAGGTTTTGGCTCGTATTCTCAAATGAACTAAATGTGAACCAAACGAGACTCAACTGATGTGGAGCTTCCTGGAGACGTGGGATACGTTTGGAAGTTGAATGGTGGTGTTTAAGGGAGATTGAAGATTGAAGAAGAACCGAAGAAGCGTAATCTGGTAGGTACCGCTGCGCAGGACCGTGGCATAGGCAAGTGCCTGGGCAGCGGCACATGGAGCGGTCATGAGCACAAATTGTTTCGTGGTGTTGGAAGCGGGGTGCACACCGTAACCTATATGGCGGAGACGATGAATTGCTGAGATCAGGAATATTGCGCAGAATAGGAAAAGGTATTCTTCTGGAAGTTCTTGTGCTTGAAGGAAAATGATTTACTCCCTACAAGAAGGCTTGTCATAAAAGGAAAAAGTATTTATGTGGAACAAGTAAGTCTAGTAAGTTTAGGAGTAGGATTTCCTTTTATCTTAAACTCCCTGTAACTAGTATAAATAGTCATAATATTTATGTTATTAGATTTAAGGCTGTGGAGCAAAAAGAACATCATGTAACATCAGAGAGAGTGTGAGTGAGATCCGGGGAGACCCAAGGGAATATCTGAGGAGGGATCCAAGGGAATATCGGTGGATCTAGTTAGAGATCCGTGGGTGATATTTAGGGGAGACCTAGGGGATATTGTGGGGTTCTTGGTGAGGATCTTGTGAGTGGAGTTTGGGTTAGGTGTGAGAGAGAATCCTGGAGTATATGGTTGTAACAATTTATCATATAGTGGAACTTTCTCTGTCGTCCTGACGGCCCGTGGTTTTTTACCCGTTTTGGGTTTTCCACGTATATATTGTGTTGTGATTGTTTTATTCTCTCTTATCTATTTTTCTGCTTATTGACGTTATTATTTGCTATGAGTTATGGGCGTATATTAGGCACAGCGATTCCGCGTTCATCGGGTTTATAATAGAGGATTATCCCCAACAATTGGTATCAGAGCCATATGGTTTGGCGATGGCAGTGACAAGTCTTTACGGGAGATCGTATGGAGGACTTGGTGTCATTGGGATAATGATGATCATGGTTGCCTAGTATGGTTTAGCAAAGGAGATGCTTCTTGAAGGCGGTTTCGAACTCGTTAGGGTTTGATGAAAGGAAGAATATTGATGGAGGAGAAGTTTGGCTTGTGGTAACAGGTACAAGTCATGGAGATTCAATCTGGGTTACACAAGGAGCTGATTGACTACAAAAAAAAAAAAAAAAACTCCTGACTACTAAAACAAAAAATAAATAAAAAAATAAAAAAATCTCTCTGTGGTATGGTGTGGGGTTTATCCGGCAAAACACTCCCAGTTTCTAGTAGCAGTCTTTCACCAGGTATGTGATGCAAGGACAGAAGGTCTTTCACAGGGTTGGGTGATGTAAGGACATGTTTATCCTTTTGGCAGTTTTCCCCACTGGCCATGGAAGAGGATATGTTGCTACTAGTGGTCCATAATTGTACACAAGGCATTGGTCAGAAAGTGATGCAAGGTGTATGGTGGACAAAGATGTTGATGGCTGACGAACTCCCTGGAAATATGACTTGAGGGGTTGCACCACAATTTCAGCAGGTTATTTTGACATGGTGCCGGAACAAAAAAAAAAAAAAAAAAGTGTTGAAGAAAAATCTTAGGATGGTTCGTTCCTAAGTGGTTATACCTTGTGGTGGGGTATGTTAATTCTCGGTGATGAGGATTGTGGCTGTGGACAAGTTTTGAGAATTCTAGCCAAAGGGGAGAATTGTTAGGTTTTGGCTCGTATTCTCAAATGAACTAAATGTGAACCAAACAAGACTCAACTGATGTGGAGCTTCCTGGAGACGTGGAATACGTTTGGAAGTTGAATGGTGGTGTTTAAGGGAGATTGAAGATTGAAGAAGAACTGAAGAAGCGTAATCTGGTAGGTACCGCTGCGCAAGACCGCGGCATAGGCAAGTGCCTGGGCTGCGGCACATGGAGCGGTCATGAGCAGAAATTGTTTCGTGGTGTTGGAAGCGGGGTGCACACCGTAACCTATACGGCGAAGACGATGTATTGCTGAGATCAGGAATATTGCGCAGAATAGGAAAATGTATTTTTCTGGAAGTTCTTGTGCTTGAAGGAAAAGGATTTACTCCCTACAAGAAGGCTTGTCATAAAAGGAAATAGTATTTATGTGGAACAAGTAAGTCTAGTACGTTTAGGAGTAGAATTTCCTTTTATCTTAAACTCCCTGTAACTAGTATAAATAGTCATAATATTTATGTTATTAGATTTAAGGTTGTGGAGCAAAAAGAACACCATGTAACATCAGAGAGAGTGTGAGTGAGATCCGGGGAGACCCATGGGAATATCCGAGGAGGGATCCAAGGGAATATCGGTGGATCTAGTTAGAGATCCGTGGGTGATATTTAGGGGAGACCTAGGGGATATTGTGGGGTTCTTGGTGAGGATCTTATGAGTGGAGTTTGAGTTAAGTGTGAGAGAGAATCCTGGAGTATATGGTTGTAACAATTTATCATATAGTGGAACTTTCTCTGTCGTCCTGACGGCCCGTGGTTTTTTACCCGTTTTGGGTTTTCCACGTATATCTTGTGTTGTGATTGTTTTATTCTCTCTCATCAATTTTTCTGCTTATTGACGTTATTATTTGCTATGAGTTATGGGCGTATATTAGGCACGGTGATTCCGTATTCATCGGGTTTATAATAGAGGATTATCCCCAACAATCTGGTGGGCACAATAGAGGATCCTGACCTTCCATTCACAAGCATATCAGTTCTTAAGCAACACAGTGAAAAAGATTTTACTTATAAGAAATTCTCTCGTAAACAAATGGCAGATGCATTATTAGACGACATCTTCAGTTAAAATATTCTAAACTAGTTATTTGCTGTCATCTGTTTATTAGAGAAGTATAAGGATCTTATAATACTGTCATTGTAATAAAACTCTTGGTAAATATTAAATGAATTGGTGAAGTGATCTTAAATTTGATCTTATCAAGTATTAATTACTTTTTGGGGTATGATTTGTTTGATTTTGTGGGTGGTGAAAGCAGTTAGCAGATTCAACTGAATATTATGCTAGTTGTCTGTACTAGCATAATTTTGAAACAAATTTTTCACTCCAATTGAATTCGAGTGAAACTTCACTTCCACTTCTAATTTCATAGCCCAGTAAACTTCTTTTAATATTATAAAGAATATATTTATTTATTTCATGTATACACGTCTCATAACAGTTATTTTAACATTATAAAATATAATTCCTAAATTCTTTGTTTTTCAAAAAAAAAAATTGTTTCTTCCCCATATATACAGAATATCATATATAGAAGAAACAAACTTGACAAAATTAAAAGGCTTGAACATCTCTATGCAATTACTAGTATTTCGATGGAGTGATCTAGTTGGAAATTCCGTTGATCTAATTTTTGAACTTGCATATGGGTTTTAGTGTAATTTGTCCTTATTATTATTATAAGGGCGATTACCAAATTAGTCCTAGACTTTTTTTAAAATTCCAAGTAGTTTGTGACTTTTACAAAAGCGACCAAATCAATCCTTAACTTTTTATGGAGTACCATTTGAGTCCCTGACTTTTAAAAAAACAACCATTTCTGTTAACCACTGTTATTTTCACCGTTACTTTAACTATGTTTACTCTTAAAAGACAAAAGTACCCTCTAAAGTTAAAGATATTTAAATAAAAATAAAATAACTATTTAAATAATAAATTAATAAAAACAAAATAATACATCATCTGCAACTCTCTCGTTGATTCTAAAATCACTAGACACCACCAACAATCTTCATCATCTTCATTCAAAAAATCAGACCTAAACCTAAAATCAGACAACAAAATCGTCTCAAAAGCCCCCACAGATGATCTCCTCAGAGTGGAATCCGCCACTTCCACAGGAATTAGAAATCCCAGATCTCCAATGGAGGACAGAGATCGGAGGAGATCTCGTCCATCAGCTTCGTGGATCAGATTTTATTTTTTTGGTTTGGCTCGGAGTCAATGGGTTATGCTCTCAACAAAGGGTCTCTGGGTACTTATACTGAAGGCATCTCCATCATCATCTGGTTCATGTTCTTGTAAAGAAATCATTTTTTTGGGTTCAATATTGATAAACATTGTAGAGACCTATCCATTTTTTTTGGGTTTTGAATGGATGAAAAATTGAAGATACCCATGTTGTTAATCGAACTTTAATATGGAGATTAGTGAAGCTACGGTATTTGTTGCTCAGGAGAAGCATATGATTCTTCTATGTTTCTCTTCGGGGAAAAAAAATGAAAAGTTTACCGAAAAGAAATATCAAACTCGAAATTTGATATCTGCATCATGTAACCATTTTTGTTTCTTATTAATTTTTATATAATTTAATTGATTTTTTTCTTTATATATTTATATTTTATATGTTTTACTTTTATTTTACTTTAGTTTAAATTAAATTAAATTATTTAATATATTTTATTTAATATATTTTGAAACACAGTTTTGTTTTCTTTATTATTTGTAATATTTTTTGTATTGTAACTTATCTTGATTTCAATATTATTTTAACATTTTACTTTTAATTGATATTTATTTTATTATAATAAGACTAATGTACCCCTTGACAGTTAGTTGACTTGACAAAAGTTTGATATAAGGGACTAAAATGGTACATCAAAATAAGTTAGGGACTGATCTGGTCGCTTTTGTAAAAGTCGCAAACTACTTGGAATTTTAAAAAAAGTCCAGGACTAATTTGGTAATTGCCCTTATTATAATTTATAAAAATTATAAATTATTTCTCGTGGGTGGTATTGAGGACAGAGCAACAGAAGCCTAATTATTTCATCAATCACTATCTTGTGTTTCTTTCTCTCACATCAGGTCTCACATAAGGAATAGAAGTGGGTCATACTGTGTTTGGACTTTTGACCAAGATGGTAACAAATATGCTGAAATAAGCTTCAAGACAAATCCATCTTTCTTTTTGTACTCTTAAAATTATAATAATCGAAAAAGAATAAATAAATAAATAAATATTTATCTTCTAGAGTTCTAGATAATATAGTCACCTGGGGCCATTATCACGGATGTCCTTACTACAAAAAAATTAATGACTTCATTTTCCTTTATTGGTGGCAGGGACGTAATCAGGATTAAACATTAAAGTCGGCTAGAAAAAAATTGTTTTTACCGATCATTAACAATAAGAGAAAATTGTATTAATTGCAAATAAAGATACACTTAGTCAAGACCTAGTCAAGATGACATAGCGAGACTTACCCTGTATATATATATTAAATAAATATGTTAACAAATTTTATAAAAAAAATAAAGTCAAAACAAATTATAAATTAAACATGAAATACAAATATAATCAAATAATAATTAAGTTGTATCTTACGATTTTTTAAAAGATCAAACTTATCAATTATTAATTCAGGATCAAAAACACCAACAAATTCTCTTTCAATATAGACAAACATGGAGTTTGTTAAAAATTCATTTTCCATTTTATTGCGAAGTAAGCTCAGTTCTGTTGTTGCTGTGGAAATAAAGAGAGTCAAGATTAGACGAATCAACTTGTCGATAAAAAAAGTTGTGTCATTTTTGTTTCAATTGACAATTATATATTCACTTTTTGGTGCGGGATCCAGTAAGAAATTTTTGTACGGGATCAAGGTTTATTACATGTGATAAACCGTGTAAATTTTTTTTTAAACGGTTTGATAAACCTTGATCCCGCACGAAAATTTCATACAGGACCCTGCACTTGATAATTTCTACAATATACAATAAGTAATAAAAAAATAAAAAATCATTTAAATTAATAATTGACATAATACAGGAAGAAAAGAAATATATTTTGGACATGATATTGGTAAATAGATTAGACCATATTTAAGTAAATTTGGGGAAGGTTTAGAGGGATAATAATTATTAAAGAAAAATGAAAAAAGAAGTAATAAATAACTCACACCTCGTTAATTGTGCACTTGTGATACTTGAAAAAAGTCAACAACATTACAAGAATACCTGCAGCGTTCGTTTATATTAGAAAAGAAATATATTATTAACTATTTATTTTTACTTTTTTAACTTTTTTTTTTTTTTTTTTTTTTGAAAAGCTTCCCAGCCTAGGGTCCGTCCCTGATTGGTAGGAATGCAGGTAATGATTTCATTTTGAGGACAGAGCAACATAACCCTAATTATTTCCTCAACCACTATCTTTTCTTGTGTTTCTTTCTCACATCAAGAATAGAAGTGGGTTGTATTGTGTTTCGACTTTTGCCCAAGATGGTAACAAATATGCTGAAATGAGCTTCAGACAAATCCTCAAGACTATGAGTTGACAGTAAAAAACAAAACAAGTTAATTTACACACGACACAACTCCCCGTGCATAATACACTAAAATAGAGAGTGATGACTCTCTCTCTCTCTCTCTCTCTCTCTCTCTCTCTCTCTCTCTCTCTCAGTTGAACTCTCTCTCTATTTAAGGCTTTAAGGCAAAACATTACCACAGTTGAACTCTCTCTCTATTTAAGGCAAAACATTACCTTGCATGTTTCACAGTAATATATAATAATGGAGGGCTTTTTGCCATTGTTAATTTATAATATTGTTATAATATTGTTATTATTATTATTATTATTATTATTATTATTATTTATAAAAATTATATTTCTGTACTAAATAATGGGATGATTCTGTTTGTATATCAAGATTGATATAAACTTGATATTCTTGTCTTTTTAATTAGATGTGTTCTGTGGATATATATCAATATTTGAGTGAATTAAAGATAGTGATCTTGTCTGGATGGAAGATTTAAGAACTATATGAGTGCTTTAGAATTTGACTTGTTTCATTAATAATAAATTTCATGTTTGATAGCAAATTTATACACAAACAGTTTTGGTTACAAGTTTTATATTTATGATTACCATTGCATATCTATGAATCAAAATGGTCCACTATACACATTCACTGAAGTCATTGAATAATACTCTCTCCTTTGATGCTTGTTACATTTTTCTTATTTATTTTTTTTGATGATAAGTGATATCTTTTCTATCTATCAAGTTTGGTTCTATCATATCTGGGGCAATCAAATAAAAGTTATCTACCAAAAATGAAAAACGGGGAGAAACAAATAGTTCTACATAAAGGAATAAAGAATTTTAAGGAATAAAGGATTTTTTTTTTTTTTTTTCAATCTTCTCTACATATGTATTTCATCATGACTTTTGTTTTTTGTTATTATTATTATTATTATTATTTCCTTCATTGATCGTGTCTATCCTTATTTTTAGGAATATTGTACATATTGTTTAATTTAACTAAAATAATATTAAAAAAAAATGATCTTATGTTTAAACTCTAAAAAAAATAAAATTATTGTGACTGTATGATATTACATCATAAAATTTGGAAAATAACTTTATTTTTTAATCACAATCAAAGAATTTATATATTTCAAAATTCACAGCGCGCCCGGTCTAATATATATATATATAATATTATTATTTATAAATAGGATAAATATATATTATTAATATATATAATAATAATAATAATATATATTGTAACATATATATATTATATACATTATATAATATATATATTATTATATATATTATATTTTCTATATGTACTAATATTTAATATTATTATTGTTATATATAATACAGTAATATTCTATATTAATATATAATAATATCAAATAATAATAATATATATAATATAATAATATGTTATATATTATTATATATTATATATTTTATTATTTAATATTATTATATATTATATATATTTTATTATTTGATATTATTATATATTAATATATAATATTATAATATATGTTGTTATATATATAAGAGGGGTACTCTGGTCATTTGAACCTCTTGTCCTGTCCTGTCCTAGCCATACCAAACGCATAATAGCATAATAGTACAGTCCACAGTTCTGTCTCAGGCCTTCCAAACACAATACAGAACAACTTGTCCTGTCCCGTCCTGTCATGTCCCGTCCCACCTTGTCCTGTCTCATGTCCGTGCCAAACGCACCCTAATAGTCCCCCTTAAAGACTCCCTTATTCAAGGGTACATGTTATTGCAAGTGACCATTAAAGGAGTATATGTTCTAACAATACTCTCTTAAATTGCCCATTTAATAATTTATTATTATTATTTAAATGTTAGATATTATATTTAATAAATATTGGATATTGTTTATTAATTATGATAGTAGATCCCATTTTAAAATAATCTTAAATAGGTATAGCCCACTTTAAGGAGGTTGAAAACATCCCATAATTAAATGAGTGAACTCCACCAAAACACAATTAAGAGGTGAACTCCACCAGAATACAATTAAGGGGATCATTTAGGGTGCGTTTGGCACGGACATGGGACAGGACAAGGTGAGACAGGACGGGACGGGACGGGACGGGACAGGACGGGATGGGACATGACAAGTTGTTTTGTATTGTGTTTGGAATGCCTGGGACAGAACTGTGGACTGTACTATTATTCGTTTGGTATGACTAGGACAGGACAGGACAAGAGGTTCAAATGACCAGAGTACCCATCTTATATATATAACAATATATATTATAATATTATATATTAATAAATAATAATATCAAATAATAAAATATATATAATATATAATAATATTAAATAATAAAATATATAATATATAATAATATATAACATATTATTATATTATATATATTATTATTATTTGATATTATTATATATTAATATAGAATATTACTGTATTATATAATAATATATATATTATATAATGTATATAATATATATGTTACAATATATATTATTATTATTATTATGATTTATATTATATATATATATATATATTTATCCTATTTATAAATAATAATATTATATATATAAGATATATATATAATATTAAATATTATTACATGTGCAATAATATAT
This sequence comes from Acer campestre, assembly GCA_954870605.1. Lineage (NCBI taxonomy): Eukaryota > Viridiplantae > Streptophyta > Magnoliopsida > Sapindales > Sapindaceae > Acer > Acer campestre. The sequence continues at coordinate 20,452,202 of OX940808.1, read as the reverse complement.
ATATATATATATTATTGTATAGGTAATAATATTTAATATATTATATATTATTATATATAATAATAAAATATAATATATATATTTTATATTTATATTACAAATATATTTTATATATATAATATATATATTATATTATATACATATTATTATAATATATATTAATAATACATATTAATATATATATATATCATATATATTATGTGTTAATATAATATATATATATATATTAATATATATATATATCATATATATATTATGTGTGAATATATATATATATATATTATAATATATACATATTATTATAATATACATATATATTAATAATACATATTAATATATATATATATATATATCATATATATTATGTGTTAATATAAATATATATAATATATTATATAATATATATATATATGATATATTGAATATTATTATATATAGGATATATATAGATTATTATATTTAATAATATATAATATATTAAAGATTATAATATATATATATATATATGATATATTGAATATTATTATATATATAGGATATATATATATTATTAAATATTGTTATATATATAATAATATATTTTATCTATTATATATTATTATATATAATAATTTAATATAATATATTATTATATAATATTATATATGTAATTATAATATATATATTATTAATATATATAATATAATATATTAGACATGAATGTAATTGTTTGAAACTTTAAAGGGTAAATTGGTCTTTTTGACATTTGTCCCATGTCATGGGACAAGTTTGTTAGGATTATACTCAATAGCAAGAGTTTAATATTGTAATTAACAATCTTTTTCATATTAATAAAGTGATTTCTGGTTTAAACAAATCTTATAGCATTTATAGTTTAATAATTGTCAAAGTAAATAATCATAAGGTCTAAAGACTATGAGAAAAGAAGAATTGTTCGTACATCTGGATATGTATGTGGTAGACACAATTCTTTAGTTAGTCTTGAATATTGTTCACAACTTAAGTTAAAGGTTGGGCACCTTTATCTTGTTAAAGTTGTAGAATTCTTTTGCTAGCATTTGAGTGGGATCAAATGAGATATGATGAGTCTAAAATCATCGGAGTGTCTTCGAGCAAAAGAATCTAGTGCACTGGGTGCATTGAACTGGATCACAATGAAATACTTTATCTATAACCGTCAGTAGATAAAAGTCTTTTCATTAGTAGGACAATCGGAGAGTCTATCTTAATCCTGAGATAAATGATGGACTTATGGTTGCAAGTAATATCATTTGAGTTATCAATGAGTACGATTATATCTCATAGTCTATCCTCGATAGTTTGGTGATATTCATTTGTTAATCGATAGAGGACTTCATTTATAGATATGGACATCGTGGCTCCATTTATTAAATGAGAGTATAATATCATCATATGGATGTTTTGAGGTAATTGGATATTAAATCTCAACGTTGAGTTTTCGATAGTATCTATTGAAAACATGGCTTCTGGACAAGTCAAAATATCCAAGTTCAAAACGTGGTCATATGAGTAAATATGGTAACTTGGAGAGTTATAGGCGGTCTATGAACTCTTGGCGATTATTGATATTAATCACGAAGATACACTATCTCCAACATGATTGTCTAGGGTATGAATGAGGAACATCTTCCTTTTCTGTCTTTATTTAAGAGTTCAATTTTAGCTCTTTAGTGGAATGAGTTAAAATTAATGGATCGGACCTAAGTGAATCATTTGTTGATTGTGATTAGGTTATATCTATTGAAGCTTAAATTTAGATAGCCCGCCAAGATCCCCAATTCACACGGACTTGTATGGATCACTTGATATATTCTACCGGACCAATTTATGGGTCCATTTAGAATTGCATTTAATATATTAAGAATATAATTTGCACATTATTTATTTAATGGGCTGCTCAATTATATTAATATATTAATGAAAGGCATGTGGGCTTGTTTCTTTTAGTAAGAATGGGTCTGGTTCACATGTGGGTTTTTTTTATTTAAAGTCCAATGGATTAAATGAAATAAGAAAATAATATATGGCCCATTTTATTTGAGTGGGGTGGCAAGGTCTTGTTTAACCTAATATATATTATTTTGTTTCATTGTTTTAATTAAATAAGAATTAATTAATTTATTGATTAATTGTTTAATTAAGAAACAAATCTTTTCTGATTAGGAAATATGATTCCTAAAGTTATACTATTGGTAGTAGTATACTAAAATTAAAAGACTTGTTTGACAAGAAAATAAATAATTAATTTTATTTATTTAATCAAATAAAGGTCTTTTTATTTAGTCAAAATAAAAGAATAAAATATCTATGAGTTGGATTAGGGTTTGAAGTCTTAAAACTAGAAGTGAATTAGGGTGCAACTAAAACTCCTATATTTTTGGAGTGTAATTTGCGGCAACCCTAGTGCTTTTGGTAGAAGGATTTCGGCCACCCTTAAAAGAAAAGAGAAGAGAGAATTCGGCCACTAAGAATTAGGTGTTGTGGTGCTTGATACAATTCTTCTTCTTCTTCTCAACTCATAGAAATGAATTTTTATTCTACTAAAAACAAAAAAGAGTGAATAGATTATTCTTTGATGGTACACTAATTGCTTGTTCATCAATAAGCTTGTGTGTACAACATCGATTTAGGTTCACGCGAGTTTCGATCATTAGATTGAGAACTCAAAAGTGACCGGAATAATTTTAGTCTTCTTTTGATTGTTTTGTGACTAACAAAAGAAAAGAAAAGTTTGTTTGTCCATTCTCAGGTTTGCAATTCAAAGAAAAAGGGAGACCACGCTCCTAGGTGATTCACGTTCGTGCTAGGATTGAAGATCTTGCAGATTACCATCGACGTAAGTCAATCGGATCATGCGACAAAAGATATTCTTCTTTTGTTGATTATATATATGTTTAATTAATTAAAGGGTTAAGGTTCATAAAAAGGAAATTTTTTTAAAAGCTACTAAATCTATTTTTAGTCTCGCTTCCGCCTGCGTGTACTACGATATTTTTCCCTACAAAGTTGTCCTAGGGTCATGGGTGGGACAATTTTTTGTGATTTTTGTCTTACCTTGTCCCGTCCTGTCCCATGCTAAGGACGCGCCAAACGTGGGACAAGAACGAGTTGTCCCACGTTGTCATGTACTGTCCCGCATACCAAACGCACCCTTAAGGACCTGTTGAAGCTGCAAAAATAAACATACTCTCTTAATTAAGCTAAGGGATGTTTTCAAGGGAGGCTGTTGGAGATGCTCTAACTAAGAGCATCTCTAACTAAGAGCATCTCCAACCCTGCATCAAAATAGAGCAAAAACCCATTTTAGAGCAAAAAAGTTACTCCAACCCAACTACAAAAGTTGCACCATTTTGCTCCAGTGAATAGTGTTGTGCTATTCCTAGAGTGACACTGTTCATCTGGCGCAAAAATAGCGCCTATTTTCATTTTTCTTTTTTCATCTCTAAACTTTTATAAAATAACAGTTTGACCTTATTTATTAAAATCTATTTTGATTATAAAAGTTTTGTTTAATCACAGTTTTACCCTTAATCAATTAAATTTATTCGAATTTGGTCATTTTTATTATTTAATAATTTTTTTTTAATTTAATTATTATTGACATAGAAAAATCAAGGATAAAGAGACTCATCTTACCCTCCGAAATGTATTAATTGATCATTTGTGTAATGAATATACTCATTCAGATAATTAAATGATGATCAATATGTACTTTTATTTTTATGTTTTTTACCTTTTATTTTATGAAATGTAATGATTAAGTTATTTTAATAATAAATGCAATATTTTAGCTAATTAAATTTGATTTCTTTTAATGTATTAATTTCATAATTTTTTAACTTATTGTAATATTATATTAATTATGGGGCAAAATGTTATTGCGGAGAAATAATAAAAAACTGGAAAGAAAGGGAATATTAAAATGAATATTCTTTTTAGTGTAACATCGGGTACAATGGGTTGATGGAAAAGCTAAATAATGTGAAAGTTGCACTATTTTAGTGCAAAAGTTGTGCCAAAATGGGTTTTTGAGTTAGAGATGGCCTAATGAAGAAAACTATTTGGTGGAAGCTTGGTAGGGTCTGTGACTATGAGTAATGATGTTCCATTTTCTGCTGCCACTGGGTACCAAGCTACTAGCTCTCTTCAAGATTTACATCATGAGCAAGAAAAAAAATCGAGGCATAAATCCAAGAAGGGAAACAAGTTACTTGAAATGTTTGTGAAAACACTGTATTAGTTTATTCCATTGAAGGGCAACAAGTTACTAGAGCTCCCAAAGACTGGCAATTGAGGCATCTAATTTAATTTTAATTGACAGCTGTTACTCATGTCTTTTTTTTTTTTTTTTGAAGTATTACATTTACAATTATTACAATAGGTTTGTCGAGATTATAAAGATTACACAATACATGTGTAGTCTGTTGGATATGGCTTGAATTACCAATGATTACCAAACACGATTTACCAATACGGAGACTTCCTGGAGATGTGAGAGCGTTTGGGAGTATAAGGTTATGTTTGAGGGAGGCTTGAAGATCGAAGAAGAACTGAAGAAACGGAATCTGGCAAGAACCGCAACGCGAACCGCGATACGGACAAGCTGCACCAACCTCAGCATAGGAAGTGATATACTCTAGCAGGTGTTACACGGCATAGACCGCGGCGGAGGCAAAGGCACCAACAGCGGCACCAAGAGCGGTCGACGATGATGTGGCGCATGGATCACAGTTTTCTAAATGGTCAAGTTCAACACGGTTTAGGAAGTGGGTGGCCAACTGCAACTTGAATCATAATCAATCACAACATGCGTTGAATCATGAAATATTCATGGAAGAGAAAATATGTTGTTTCTAGAAGTTCTTCTGATTATAGGAATATGATTTCTCCTTAAAAGAAGACTTGTGATAAATATGAAACAGTTTATGTGGAACAAGTAATTCTTGTGTGTATATGAGTAGAATTTCATTTTGTCTTAAACTCTCTGTAATTCATATAAATAGACCATAATAACTAGGTTATTATGTGGGGAGCAAAATAGCAAATACTAGAGAGATCTCAAAGTAAGCATTGGGTGTAATCGGGTTTAGGGTATTATTTTAGAGAGAGAATCATGAGTGTATGGTTGTAACAATTTACTACATATTGGAACTTTTTCTTGTCGTCCTAACGGCCATGGTTTTTTCCCTGACCTAGGTTTCCACGTAAATTCGTGTGTTGTGTGTGATTGAATTTAATTACTTCTCCTCATCTTATCTTTTCTTCGTTATTGTATTTATTTGTGTTCTATTCGACAACGCTTTCGCGTGTATAATGATGTTTGTTCGCTAACACAGTCTAGATAACCACTCCCACCAATCGAGGAGAAAACTCCCCACACATGTTTGGTATGGAAGGGAGGTACACAATACATGTGCAGTCCGAATAACTACTCCTACCAATCAAGAGAAAACTCTTTAAACATGCTTGGTGTGGAAGGGAGGTATATTACCATCTCTCTTAAGATGCGATGTGTTGTTACTAGAGCTGGCCTTGGGCCGGTGCACCAGGTGCAACTGTCTCGAGCCCATGCCTAATTTTTTTTTTAATTAAAAGTTGGTCATGTTGGACCTTTTTTTTTTTTTTTTTTTTTTTTTTTTTTTTTCTTCTTAATATAATTAAATGAAAAACTGATCATGGAAATGAAAGATAAGGGCCCAAATTGACGTTATTTTTGTTTGTTTTATTTTAATTTTCAATATACTTGATTTTGTTAATTTTCTTTTAGTTTTAATAGTTTAATTTGAAGATGCTATACTTAATTATTTATTTAGAGAATTATATTTAAATACTTATTAGTTCATTGATTAATTGAATGTGATAAATAAAAAATTTAAAAATAAATAAAATATAATTAATATTATGCTCCATTTAAAATTTTATCAAGATCTTTTTAATTATATAATTTTTATAGTAATTAGATTTGTAAATAAAAAGTTATAATATTTAAAAATTATTTAATTATTTAGAGTTAGTTATATTTAAATACTTTTTTTTTATCAACTAATTGGATGTAATAAATAAAAAAATTTGAAAATAAATAAAATATAGTTAATTTTCAGTTAAAAATTTAGAAAGAACATAAGAGAAATTTAATTTGTATGGAGAATTAATAGAAGGGTAAAATTGGAATAATTATGGAGATGGCAAAAAAGAATCTCTGAATTTGAAGATCAAAACTTATCTTCAATTTTTTTTGGATCAAAACTTATCTTTAAAACTTATCTTCAATTTGAAGATGGCAAAAAATGTTTGGATTTGTCTTGAAAAATCGTTATGATTTGGCACGCAAATGGGTTTCTTTGTCACGAAAAAAATGTTATGATTTGTCATGAAAAATGGTTGTTGATTTGTCACGAAGTAAGATCTATCACGAAAAATGTATGGATCTATCACGAAAAAAGGTTATGATTTGTCACGAATAATGTTTGGATTTGTCACGAAAATGTTTGTATGTCACAAAAAATCGTTATGAATGTCACAAAAATGGTTGTTGCTTTGTCACGAAGAAAGATTTGCCACGAAAAATGTTTGTATTTGTCACGAAAAATGGTTGCTACTTTGTTACGAAGTAAGATTTGTCACGAAAAATGTTCGAATTTGTCACTAAAAATGGTATGATTTGTCATGAAGTAAGATTTGTCACGAATGAAAAATGCCTACTTCGGATTTGTCACAGAAAAATTGTTGTTGATTTGTGACGAAAAATTGTGGTGTCGAAAATCACTAAAAATAATTATTTCTCACCGAAAAAATGATTTTTTCACGAAAACTATTTGTTTATTAGGAAAAAAAATCATTTGAGACAGTTTATTTTGGACGAAATATATATATATATATTATGAAAATTGATTATTTTCAGGAGATAATTTATTTTAAACGAAAATTACTAAGGGGCTGTTTGCTTTTTTGTCTAAAGTCTTATAAGACCTTAATTTATTAGATATATGGATAAGTCTTAAAAATTAAGATATTATGATATGTTTGTTTTTTTCATTTTAGATGACTTATTACAAATATAAAATTGATTAGGTTGTGTTAGAGTTTCTTCAAAATTGGGAATTTTTGGAAAATTGATTTTTAGTATTTTATTATGTGCGGATAAAATCATAAATGTATGAATTGTTATAAGATATTTTTGGAAATTTATTAAAAAACTCTACTGTATCACTTTTTGAATAAGATAAAAGTCAAAAAATTTTACTTTTTCTAAAAGACATATATATCTTAAAATAAGATATAAGTTGAAAAAACAAACAAACTGATTTATCTTAATTTAAGATATAAGAGGTAATAAGTCTTATTGGGAAAAAAACAAACAGCCCCTTATTTTTCATGTAAAAATGATATGTCACGATTTAACAGGAAATCAAAATTGATTTCTAACAAATAAATGTGATTTTGCACGAAATTAATTATTTATCAAGACAATTTTTTATTTTACAAAAGTTATTTATTTTTCACCAAAACATTGATTTTAAATGAAAAAAATAATCTTAGTAATTTACTAAATTGATTTTAAAATTCCATGAAATTAAATTATATTTTTTACGAGAATGATTTATATTTTTCAAAAATTATATAATATTTAACAAAATATATATTTATTCATTTTTTTTTTTTGAAGGAAAATATTATAGATAAAACGAAGCCAACCGGCTACAAAGAAATAGGGCTATCGCCCAAAACCAGACTTTCCACCGACAGTGGACAATCTTCCAACCACACAAATTCACCCGCATAATCAAGAGCCATCCAAGCAAGTCTATGAGCAACCTTATTCGCTAATCTAGGGGCAAAATTAACCGAAACAAAATAGGGAAAGCGTAAAAGACATCTAATATATATCATAGATAATCAAACCAATATCCGTAGAAGAGGTCGCCAATGACTCAATTTCCTTCACAACCTCAAGAGCATCCGAATCCAGCACAACTGGAAGCAGACCCGCCTCAGCAGCCAAAAGAAGTCCCCTTCGAATGGCCATCGCCTCGGCAACTTGGGGAGATAAAACAGCCTCAATTCTTTTGACAAAGAGAAGCCATCACAAAACCTTCGCTATCTCTAATGACAATCCCAAAATAGTTGTCATTAAATCTGTGTTGTTGTAAAATAAAAGAGTACAATGGTTAATAAATAATTGAGAGAGAGAGATGAGAGAATAATTAACAAGAGAGAGAGAGAGAGAAACGAGAGAGAGAGAGCATTACATTTTATTGATTTTTCCAGTAGTCTTTACAAGTCACATTGAAGAACATATATATAGGCAATGATGAATTAAAGAGAGGCAAGTGGGAGTAGAGTGAGGCGGTGAACAAAGAAGTCAAGAGAGGCAAGTGGGAGTGAGAGGCGGTGAAGTAAGCAAGTGGGAGTGAGAGAGGGGATATTATGGAAGATATTTTGGGTGATATTTTGGGAGATATTTTGGTGATATTTTGGGAGATATTAAAGTGATATTTTACATGTGGTAAAAGCCACATATATTATAACACTCCCCCTTGGATTTATACCACATGTATTAATCTTCTAGGGAAAAACTCAATGAGATAAAAACTAAATAAAATATATACAATAATCTCCTGGATCTAATGGGGTTGGACATTACAAACTATCTCATTAAAAACCTTGTCAGGAAAACCCAGTGGGATAAAACCTGATCGAAGGGAAAAAGAGTATAGTGTACATATGCCCATTTAAAACTTTGCTCCCCCTGATTGAACGCTCCCCCTCATAAAACTTCAGTATTTAATCTCGTAATTTAGAAAGTCGACGCATGCCTATTCCATATACCAGCTTCTCAAAAGTTGATGTAGGCAATGATTTGGTAAACAGATCTGCAAGATTGTCTGTAGACCGTATTTGCTTAACATCAATTTGTCGGCTCTGCTGAAGCTCATGAGTATAGAAGAATTTAGGAGAAATATGTTTGGTTCTGTCTCCTTTGATATACCCTCCTCTAATTTGAGCAATGCAAGCAGCATTATCTTCAAATATCTGTGTTGGCATTTCTGTAGATAACGAAAATCCACAGGTATTCTGAATATGATGAATAACTGACCTTAACCAAACACATTCTCGACTGGCTTCGTGAAGTGCGATGATTTCAGAATGGTTAGATGATGTAGCAACCATAGTCTGTTTTGTGGAACGCCAGGATATTGCTGTGCCATTATATGTAAAAACATATCCCGTCTGTGAACGAGCTTTGTGGGGATCAGACAGGTACCCGGCATCAGCATAACCAAGTAAACCTGAAAAATTGTTAGACTTTGTATAAAATAATCCTAAATCTTTCGTTCCACTAAGGTAACGAAAAAGATGTTTGATTCCATTCCAATGCCTCCGAGTTGGTGCTGAGCTAAATCTAGCCAGTACATTCACAGAGAATGCAATATCTGATCTAGTACACTGAGCCAGATATAATAATGCACCAATAGCATTAAGATATGGTACCTCAGTACCAAGTATCTTTTCATCATTTTCTTTTGGACGGAATGGATCCTTTTTAGGATCAAGAGTTCTAACAACCATAGGAGTACTTAATGGATGAGCATTATCCATATGAAATCTCTTTAAAATCTTTTCAATATATGCTGATTGATGTATGAGTATTCCATTTGATTTATGTTCGATCTCGAGGCCGAGACAATATTTTGTCTTTCCCAGATCTTTCATTTCGAATTCCCTTTTTAAATATTCAGCAGTTTTTAGAAGCTCTCCAGGAGTTCCAATTAAATTCATATCATCAACATAAACTGCTATGATAGCAAATCTAGATTCTGATTTCTTAATGAAAACACATGGACATATAGGATTATTAATATATCCTTCTTTTATCAGATATTCACTGAGACGGTTGTACCACATCCGTCCAGATTGTTTTAACCCATACAAGGATCTTTGTAATTTTATCGAATACAAATTACGAGATCTTGAGTTACATGATTCTGGCATTTTAAACCCTTCAGGGATTTTCATGTAAATATCTGAATCCAGTGAACCATATAGATAAGCTGTCACTACGTCCATTAGACGCATTTCAAGTCTTTCCAAGACAGCCATGCTTATCAGAAATCGAAACGTAATTGTATCCATCACTGGTGAATACGTTTCATCGAAATCGATTCCAGGTCTCTGCGAGAAACCCTGTGCTACGAGTCGTGCCTTATATCTCACGATCTCGTTTTTCTCATTACGTTTCCGTATAAAAACCCATTTGTACCCAACAGGTTTGACGTTTTCAGGCGTCTGGATTATAGATCCAAATACTTCACGTTTGGCTAATGAAGTCAATTCTGTTTGAATTGCTTCTTTCCATTTAGGCCAATCAGACCTCTGCCTACAATCATTGAGATTATAAGGTTCATAATCATCATTTATAATATCAGTTGCCACTGTGTATGAGAATATATCATCAATGATTGTTTTTTCACGATTCCACAATTTTCTTGTATAATTTATAGAAATTTCCTCATTTCTATATTCTTGTATCTCTTCAGAGATTCCTTCCCCTACAGGGGATTTTGTCACCCTAGTAACTTGTGTCCCTGAAGGGACATTTAACTCTTCTGGAGTTAACTTAGAGAGAGTGGATTTATTTATTTTCCTTTTCCGAGGAACATTATCTTTGGAACCAAACGGTCTACCACGCTTCTGGCGTGCAAAAGATGATTCTTTTGCTATTATTTGTTGAGAATGTTTTTCTGGAACAATTACCCGTGCTGGTACATTAACAGCAGGGATGTATGATTTTGTTACTTTAGTAGCATCTGTAAATGCATCTGGTAACTGATTCGCTATTGCCTGAAGATGTACTATCTTACGTACTTCATTCTCACATTGAGATGTGTATGGGTCTAAATGAATTAGACTTGGAACTTTCCAGGAAAGTTCACGCTTCTCTTCAGAAGAAGTTTTTCTCTCCCCTAATGATGGGAAATTTGTTTCATCAAAATGACAATCTGCAAACCGTGCTGTGAAAAGATCACCAGTCAAAGGTTCCAGATATCTAATAATTGATGGTGAATCAAAACCAACATATATTCCCAAACGCCTTTGGGGTCCCATTTTAGTTCTTTTCGTTGGTACAATTGGGACATATACCGCACACCCAAATGTACGTAAATGAGATATATCCGGTTGATGACCAAGTACAAGCTGTACTGGTGAATACTGATGATAAGCAGTGGGCCGAAGCCGGATTAATGCAGCAGCATGTAAAACCGCATGTCCCCATACAGAAATCGGTAATTGCGTTCGTAATAATAAAGTCCTTGCAATTATCTGGACACGTTTAATAAGTGATTCTGCCAATCCATTTTGAGTATGAACATGTGGAACTGGATGTTCAACATCAATCCCAGCCACTTTACAATATTCATCAAATGTTTTGGAAGTAAATTCACCAGCATTATCAAGGCGAATGGACTTAATTGAGTAATCGGGAAAATGAGCCCGAAGCCTGATAATCTGTGCAAGTAATCTTGCAAAAGCAACATTACGTGTTGATAATAAACATACATGTGACCATCTGACAGATGCGTCAACTAGAACCATAAAATAACGAAATGGTCCACTTGGTGGATTAATGGGTCCACATATATCCCCTTGAATTCTTTGTAAAAATGATGGGGATTCAAGACCAACTTTAGAAAAAGATGGTTTTATTATTAATTTCCCTTGGGAACATGCAGTACATAAATTTTCATGGGATAAAAGAATCTTCTGGTTCTTTAATGGATGCCCATGAGAATTCTCAATGATTCTACGCATCATTGTAGATCCTGGGTGACCGAGACGGTCATGCCAGATTACAAACATTTTTGGATCTGAGAACTTTTGATTCATAACTGCATAAATTTCAACACTTTTGATAATAGTGTAATATAATCCAGAAGATAAAGCACGCAGCTTTTCTACAATGAGTTTCTGGCCTGAATTATGAGAAGTTATGTATAGATATTCAACATTCTCTTTACTCATGGTTTCAATGTGATATCCATTCCTTCGAATATCTTTGAAACTGAGCAGATTCCTTCTGGATCTGCTTGAATATAATGCATCATCGATGCATAATTCAGTATTGTTTGATAACAATATCATGGCTCTTCCAGAGCCTTCTATCAGGTCCGTTGGACCTGATACAGTATTAACATTTGCTCTGAGCAAAGTTAAATTCATGAAGTATTTCTGACTCCGTAGAATTGTATGAGTTGTTGCACTGTCGGCTAAACATATATTTCCTGCTTCTAGCTTTTCAATAACCCCCAATTTATCGTTTAGATTCATTTTGTTTGCTTCATAAAGAAACGAAAAATAAAATGTGTATCAGACAAAGTGATTCAAAAAGTATATATTACATTGAGAAATATTTTACATAAACAAAATAGCAAAATAATACTACTGAGGTAGTATTTAATTGGTATGGACATTCCCATCACCAATTGAAGCAAAAAACAAAATAATACTACTGAAGTAGTATTTAATTGGTATGGGCATTCCCATCACCAATTGAAGCAGTCGGCTTGTCCTTTGGATCATCAAAGAAGTCTGTCACATTGAGATGTGTAATATCCATAGGATATGAATCTTCAATGAAATGTGTCTCGGGTTTCTTCCCCTTTTCTTTGATTGATGTTTGATAAAGCTCAACAAGATGTTTAGGTGTGCTGCATTCATTTGACCAATGATTGTAACAACCACACCTATAACAAACACCATCTTTTGCATTTGGTCTATTCTGAACAGCTTTTCCTTTGTATTCACTTGGTCCGGAATAACCGCGTCCTCTTCTGGAACTGCGTCCATAACCCCGACCCGGATTACGACCCAGATTACGACCCGAATTACGACCATTACCACGGCCACGATCCGTGTTACGACCATAGCCACGTCTATGATCTGGATTATAATTATTACCACGATTACGACCACGACCACGGTTACGACCACGACCATGGTATCCGACGGTATTAGCATTCACTTCTGGGAATGCTTTTGAACCAGTCGGGTGTGTTTCGTGATTTTTAATCAGTAGCTCATTATTCTTTTCTGCTACTAATAGGCACGAGATCAATTCTGAATACTTTGAGAATCTACGTTCTCGATATTGCTGTTGCAATATTATATTCGAGGCATGAAAAGTTGTGAATGTTTTTTCTAACATTTCCTTTTCAGATACCTCCTCACCACACAATTTCAACATTGTGGTGATCCTGAACAAATCAGAATTATAATCAGAGACTGATTTGTGGTCTTGGAACCATAAATTCAGCCATTCGTACCTTGCAATTGGTAACGTAACATTCTGCTGATGATCATAGCGATCTTTTAGCTCCCGCCACAGATCTTCAGGTTCTGTGACGGTAAGGTATTGAGCCTTCAAATCCTCATGTAGATGATGACGGATTATGACCATAGCTGTAGATCTATCCTGTTCATTAGACTGGCTATCATCAATGGTGTAGTATAGGCCCTGGGATTTTAAGTATAATCCGGCATCAATAACCCAAGACATATAGTTGTCTCCCGATACTTTGAGTGCATCGAACTTCAAATTTGCAAGTTTGGACATGCTTACAGCTTCTTTTTCTGTAAATTAAATTGTGAACTTTAATTTAGTGTGAATATAATTAAAGAGTATATTAAACAATTCCAGAACGGTATATATGTCCTGTAAATAACGGTTCCAGGACGGTATATATGTCCTGTAAATAACGGTTCCATAACGGTATATATGTTCTGTAAATAACAGTTCCAGGACGGTATATATGTCCTGTAAATAACGGTTCCAGAACGGTATATATGTTCTGTAAATAACAGTTCCAGGACGGTATATATGTCCTGTAAATAACGGTTCCAGGACGGTATATATGTCCTGTAAATAACAGTTCCAGAACGGTATATATGTCCTGTAAAATCACAGTTCCAGGAGGCTGAGCTCACCTGCTATGTGCATAATAATTAAAAACCAGAACTATATATATATGTTTCGTTAACGGCACAGCCATTTTGTATACGAAATATATACAGATCCAGAATATTGAGATTTTAGAGAAATTAAATTCAGGACTATATATATATGTTTCGTTTAACGGCACAGCCATTTTGTATACGAAATATATACAGATCCAGAATATTGAGATTTTAGAGAAATTAAATTCAGGACTATATATATATGTTTCGTTTAACGGCACAGCCATTTTGTATACGAAATATATACAGATCCAGAATATTGAGATTTTAGAGAAATTAAATTCACGACTATATATATATGTTTCGTTTAACGGCACAGCCATTTTGTATACGAAATATATACAGATCCAGAATATTGAGATTTAGAGAAATTAAATTCAGGACTATATATATATGTTTCGTTTAACGGCACAGCCATTTTGTATACGAAATATATACAGATCCAGAATATTGAGATTTTAGAGAAATTAAATTCAGGACTATATATATATGTTTCGTTTAACGGCACAGCCATTTTGTATACGAAATATATATAGATCCAGAATATTGGGATGTAATTAAATCACCCATCAGGGATCCTTTTTATTTACATGCAATCGTGCTGATAACGTGTTGTAAAATAAAAGAGTACAATGGTTAATAAATAATTGAGAGAGAGAGATGAGAGAATAATTAACAAGAGAGAGAGAGAGAGAGAAACGAGAGAGAGAGAGCATTACATTTTATTGATTTTTCCAGTAGTCTTTACAAGTCACATTGAAGAACATATATATAGGCAATGATGAATTAAAGAGAGGCAAGTGGGAGTAGAGTGAGGCGGTGAACAAAGAAGTCAAGAGAGGCAAGTGGGAGTGAGAGGCGGTGAAGTAAGCAAGTGGGAGTGAGAGAGGGGATATTATGGAAGATATTTTAGGTGATATTTTGGGAGATATTTTGGTGATATTTTGGGAGATATTAAAGTGATATTTTACATGTGGTAAAAGCCACATATATTATAACATGTGTATGTTTCACGAAAATATTTTATTTTTCATTAAAAAATAGTTGTCTGTTTTACAAAACTTTTTATTCTTAACGAAATATGCTTATTTGTCACGTAATTTGTTGATTATTAATTTTTATTTTATTTGAAATTTGAAATTTGTTTTTCTATTCATTAGATAAATTTTGACTAGTCGTACTTTTGATGTATGTGCTTGTGTTTTATTTTTATTTTGGTGAAAAGTTTTATTTATTTCTGTCCAATAAATTGTAATAGAAAATGACCCTCTATTTTGTTTTGGATTGTTTAGATAGATCATAGATGTAGTAATTACAGTCTTCTTTCTACAATAATTTATGTCTGTTTCAATAATGGAGGACTTAATTTGCAATTTTGCAATTTTTCTATTAATTAGAAAATGTTGCTGAAATTTTCAAAGGTAATTAACTATATTGTTAATCATATTAAGTGAATATTGAAAATTAAGTATAAAATAATAATAATAATAATAATAATAATAATAATAAAGTGAATATGGAATATTAGAAATACATAGTCAATGGTTTTCAACAAGGTTTTTCGAGTTTTTCGATTATATATATATATATATATATATGTTGGATTAACATTTGCAGCTTCAAGGAATAAGAACTATTATAGTATTTTAATGGAGCTAAGGTTTGGCAAAGCAATCCAATTTGTTGGCCAGTTACATATTATAAGAATCAATTCTGGAATTTTTTTCTCGTTGATTAATGTCTATTTTGAATTTTTGATCGTGCTCTCTATATATACACAATAATATATATATATATATATGTAGTATTTAAAGGTTTGTTATTATTTGATCAAGCTCTTCTTTTCTTTTATGATTTCAGTTTCAATTCATGCTTCCTCATTGAATTTATAATTAGTAACCATCCCTTGATAAATGATAAGAAATTCATCACCAATGCGAAACACTGTTTCTATATGTTGCAATTCGGGTAGATATAATCGCAACTTCATTCTATGGCGAACATTGCTTGGGTACTGACCGATCATAACACGAGTCTCCATTATAGGAGATTAGGAGATTATATAGATATAGATATTCCAATGAGGCTTCATTATAGGAGATTATATAGATATTGATATTCCAACGAATTGAACTTATTATTGTGTAGAATGTTTATCATTTCTGACCTTCATAGCTAGTGCATGAGACAATAAAATAAAATAAAATAAAAAATTGGGAATTAGAAGAGTATTTTTTAAAAAAATGAAATTATATTCAAACAATTTTTCAAAACTCATAATTATTTTATAATTGTTGAAAATTATTATTCTAACAATCGATTTTTTTTTTTATTTTTTTTTTTTACGTGGGCATGCTTTTTGGTATGCGGACATCCGGTCCGGTTCGGCGGCCTTTGGCTCCAGAACTGAACCGGCATCACGTCTGCATATACATGTTATTCTTTTTGCCTCTACCACCACTTGTATCACTACTGATTTAGCTCAAAACAAGACAGATGAAGTTGCCTTGAGGGCATTCAAGTCGAAGATCGATCCTTAAGGAATCCTCAACTCTTGGAACCATTCTCGTCATTTCTGCCAATTGGAAGGAATTATGTCCGGTCGAAGGCATAAAAGAATCACAATCCTTGACCTAAGCTCAAGAGGTCTGCATGGCTCTCTATCTCCTTACATTGGTAATCTCAGCTTCCTAAGAGAGTTCATACTCCCTGATAGCAATATCCAAGGTGAAATTCCTCGTGAATTTTGTCGTTTGTTGAGATTAACATCTTTGCTTTTGCTCAATAACTCCCTGGTAGGGAAAATCCCACGAGAATTTGTTTCCTTGTACAACCTCAAAATGTTACATGTATACAAGAACAAATTCGAAGTAAATATTGTTGGAAAATTTTGTGATAAACTCTTAATTTGAGAGGACAAATTGAGTATGATTAATTCCATACAAATGGAAAATTAAAGTGTATTCGAATTCTCCTCCGTGAGAGCTTCGAAACGATATACTCAAACTCACAAAATGGTTAATGGGTGAATGAGAAATTGAGTCTCAAGGTGAGCCCAAAATGTGGTGAATAATAGCACATCCCACATTGGCTAGGGAAGAAACTTATGTGTAGTATATAAGTAAATGTGAGATAGGAGCTATCAACATGTGTATGGCATAGAGGCTCTCTCTTGCGCGCGCAGGGGGGTGCAAATCATGGACCTCGAACCTTCGAATGCACAACTCGTGTGTGGGCGCGTCCTGCATACACGAATGCCGCTCCCGATTGGACCATGACTTTTTGCCACTTCCCTAAGTCAACGTTTTTGTGTAAATAATAAGGAAAGCTTTTATTGTTTGGATTCTGATATTCTTGCTTGATCACCAAGAATATAGAATCGGGTTTTTAATTATTATTTAATTAAATAATTTTCCTTATTAAATCAGAAACGTATACACGAAGCTTCGGTTTGGCTTATGAACCAAGAGCCAAGAATCGTATACAAGAAGCTTCAGTTTTGCTTACTCACCAAGAACTGGAATCTAATCCAAGAAGCTTTCATTTGGCTTATTCACCAAGCTCCAAGTGTAGTGTTAAAGAAGATTCTTGGTCACCAAGAAATTGTCCCAACACTATAATAATTCGGTTTGCCTATATATATATGATATCCATGTGTTCTTTTCATACTACAAGAATTTTCGGAAATACTCTTATTTCACTACAACCGAACACTATCCCATTTTCTTCTCTGTTCTTGGTAAGTTTGAGCTCGGTTTGAGTTCGCTGAGAGTGGCTTGTGCTTCGCACTTCCACTGTTAAACCGTTGTATCCTGGGAGACTATCGCTATACACATACAGTGTAATATACGGCAAAATCGTCTTAAGGACACCGTGTGAAACACGGGCCTCGGTTTTCCCTAACCGATTTTCTAACGTGTTGGTTTATGTAATTTTGTTTTCTATTTATACAGGTCCTGACCAGATTGTTGATTTCCAAAGAATAACAAATATTCCAATGTTACATCATCAATATCATCATCATCATTAGGTTCTTCATTGTCACCATCATCATATTTACCAAGATTATTTCCGTAAATTCTTTGCTTTTAGTTCTCTCGTCTGATCCTCTTCCCTTCCTGAACCAATTGCATCAACTTTTCTTTTATCACCAAAGTTCCATCCTTCTCTAAAAGCGCGCCCTTGTCATCAAACACTTCCACCAACATCACAGTGTTCCTTAAACCTTTCAAACTCACGTAGAATAATTCCAGGTGCCTCAAAATCTTCGCTCACATCTTATTTAGCAGCCCGAAATCTTTCCTAAAATGAGTCAAATGGTCTCTACTAAAGCACTTCTCTCACCACCGGACAACCTCTCTTCTCCGCTTCAAGAGACTCTTTAGCGAATTCTTCTACGGAGGTGTTATAAGGGCACACAGTTGGCAGTTCTCCAAGCATTATAAAGAAAATTATGTGATTCACTGATTCCTCTTCAATACATGATGGCCTGATTTTTGCATTCAATGGCATTGGTGGCATTGGAATGTGGAAGAGTGCGAATATCGTTGGGTAACGGTAGATCATTTTTGCGGATGGAGCAAATCTCTGGGAGGGCGATATAGGACCGGCATTTGGATAGAATGCGGAGGGGATATAGTGTTTTGGCTTGGAAAGTAGTAATGTTTTCAGTTTCCGAAGGAAACGGATTTTGTTTTGCTTCAATACATGCTTGTCTAACGAAGGACTACGAACAATCTTGGGAGATGAACAAGAAACAGAAAAAGAGAAACTACTAGGCTTCTTCCTACTAGTTTGACGATCTCCGTCAATGCTTCTCAGCATCCATGAAGGAGAGGATGGGAAGAAAGCAGAACCGAACAAAATATTGTTTTGTGAAGAAACAGAAAGGCACAATGCCATATTTTTTTCAGATATGTGACATGTGAAAGGATTGTTTTGATGTAGTGATATCAAAATGAAGATAGGAGCATGATTACGTATCCTCTCCACCTGAAAACAAAAGTCATAAAGGTTGTTAATAATGGTTGCTTCTCAGTAGATTGATGCAAATTTCACAACATGAACACAAAAACGTTCTACATTGAAATTTAACAGAACCCACCTACATTCGTATTAAAATAATACTTACATAAGAAGGCATAAATTGAGGCTTAAATCACATATTGATCAAATGTATTGAAATTTGCATTTGATGCATATGGAGAGACCATAAATGAAACATTAAACGGGGATCAAAAGTATTTAATCAAAAAATACTTTTGGGGTGTGCTTACAAACTTTTAAATATTTAGTTGTGATCTGTTCATATATAGTATTTAATCAATAAATTAAAGAAATGGATATATTTGTAATATATATTTGGGGTGTGCTTACAAACTTTTAAATATTTAGTATGGTGTACATATAATAGGGGTGTTTATACAAATTTTCAAGGATGCAAATATCACCACTCATAAATTTTTAGGGGTACAAGTGTGGCACAATGACTATATCCTCAAGAATCATTGATAGGCCCACGATCTAGGCCCACGATCTCGGCCCATGATTTTCGAAATCTCACAAACAGACCAACCATTATCCCTATGATGTGTTTCCAATTTTCATAACTCTTAACTTATGCGAGAGTTATATAAGCTAGTTTACTCACACTCTAGTTGAACGATTGCTACTATTGGTCGTTTCGAAAGTGATTTTACAATTCATTGAGAGCGAGTTTTTTTACCGAGCAGGTGTTCCTTAGGCTGGAAATAGTTGTGTATGATTTTCATTTTGCAATTGTTCCTTTTGTAGGTTGAAGCCAACAAGAAAATCTCAAAATGCGTTGCTCTACTAAGACGAGTGAGCAAAGGACAAGGTAACAACCGAAAGCCTTTTTCTTTTTCACCTTTTAATTAACTTTAGGAATTTATTCAAAAAATATATATATATATATATAACTTTAGGAATTCAGATTTCTGTACATTATAAGCTGCTTATCATTTATCAACCTATCTGAATCATCGTTAGTTTTACATTATGAACCAGTAGTTGTCATGGTGTGATACTAATTCTATATGCTAATATATGATCGGACCATATTTACACCTATTTGAGGTCCCCATTTCCTATCGTTTGTTCTCGTTTTCGAGCGTATTTTTATATATAATGTGTTTTGTGAGCTTTTTGTAGGTTATTCACCATAAATAAGGTATTTGAGCTAAATTGATGAGTTTTGGAAGTTAAAAGGGCTGAAACGGAAATGGCTCGTGCAGAACACCAAACTTTCGGGGGCCATATCTCTCTCCTCCAATTGAATTAGGTTTCGTGCCACCTATTTTTGGAAAGCCCCAGCTGTCCTCTTTCCAACGGTTTTTACAAAACGCGATTCCGATGTCTCTAGAGGAAGTTATGCCTATTTCCGTGACGGTGCGCGAAGCTGGAAATGACTGAAATGCCAAAACCGCTGTACACCCGCCCTACGTACAGCGGGTGAACAACGATTTTACTCCAGAATGTGTCCGCTTCTGATCCGCCTCCAACCTGCTGTACGTACAGCGGGTGTACAGCGGTTGTACAGCGGTTTGGAGGCGACTGGGCACCAGTTTTGCGATTTTTGGCCGATTTTGAAGGGCAATCTTGTCCTTTCACACCCAATTCATGCCCTAACCTTCCAACTCTTTAAATACCCCCATTTGGGGTCTGAAACAAGGAGTTCTACACCTCCCACACCCAAAAACCGAAATCCCCATCATCTTCTTCCTCCTCAATCTTCTTCCCCAAATAAGTGAGAGCTTCAAGCTCCCATGGAGGATTTTCCTCCATGGGAGCTCACCATACATCTCCACCACCCATTTTACACTACATCCACTCATCTAGGAGTAGATTACAAGAAGAAAGGAGTGGTCTTTGGACCAAAAACGGGCTAGGAAATCAAGGAGAGCTTGGAGGAGTGTCTTCAAGGGTTTTCTCCTTTTAACTCATTTCTTTTTGTATTTCTTGTTTTCTTGGATGTAATCACCTATTTGGGAATTTTGTAAACCTACATTTGTGCAATATATGTATGAAATGTTTCTTAAATTGTTTGGGTTTTGTTCTACTCTTTGCCAAATCTATAATTTTCCCTCTTATTGTGATATTCATGTGTGTGGATGGTAAAAATCGATATGTATGCATGAATGGGATTAGGAGTAGAGTAATTTAGATTAGGAGTAGTGTAATTTAGCTTCCCATGATTGTTTGTATGTTATGAGTGAGCCAAAATGCCATGTTTAGAATGATTTGAGTGTTTGAGTATTAGCTCCAAAGAGTGGGAAAAGCTTGGTTGATTATGCATTCACATGCTAGATTAGGCTTGGGTTCCATATTCTTGTGCTTAATGGGTCTTTTTATTAAGGCACAATTGCTCATCCCATGGCTTGGGTTGGGTGATGAATTGATTTTGGTGAATTCCTTAATCAAGAGAATGAACCCTTAACTTGAATTGAATGTTCTTAATGATAACAATCAACTATTTGCACATTGTTGTTTGGTGAGCTTGTCCCATTTTTAGCCATCCATCTTAGGGAGATTTGAGAGATAAGGAGAGAGCTTTCTCTATGAGAGAGTTGAGCATTCATGAGATTGGAGACCGCCGTAAGAGTATAGTGGTGAGTACATATCGGATTGACAACCGAGAAACTCGGTGTTCGATTCCCGGTTACGGATGGGGTCTCCTTTCTATCTATTTTGTATTTCTTTCTTTGTGTTTTTGTCTCATCTTTGATGTGTACTTTCATTCATTAGGGTTTGATGTAAATCTAGCATTGTTGCCTCTTTTATTAAATATGTTTGTTGATGGTTGAGTGGTCATTTGAAGTGCTTAATGCTTTTGAGTGGTTAGCCAGCACTTGAATGAACCTTGGTTGTTGTGTGAAGGACCGAGAGGTGAAGCACGCAACGTGCATGAGTAGATTGGTCACTACATGCAGGGTAAGGTAGAGATACGCGAGGCTTTTGCATGTGAAGCCGCTATATGTGTCTCATAGTTCTTAATGAACTCGTGTGCAGCTTAGGTAACCATCCGTTGATAGGTTGCTGGTGCATGTGGGTATAGCCTTTGTTACTCGAGAGAGAATATTGGCGAAGATTAAGTGAGCACGGCTTTCAATATTGACAATGCATGTTTGTATGAAATTGTGTGATTGCTATGGTTGAGTCACTTACTTAGTGTAACCATTTATATGTCACATCTCTCACATCCATTCTATCTTTGTAAATACTTTTGTACATAATTTATCTTTTCATTGCAATATTTACATTTAATGCACACACACACACACCTCAATTCGTATTTTCCAAATAAGCTAAGCTAGCGATGGTTGACGGATTCCACCTCCCTGCGGAACGATACCCTTACTTGCACGCTATACTAGTCTCTTGACTCGTGCACTTGCGAGGTTGAATGTGAAATTCAAATCTTTTGATACACCTCAACGGCGTGTCATCAATATATCAACCAATAAAGATCAAATTCCAAATCATCCATGTACCATGTTATATACACTTTATTCACAATAACACCATGTTTTTATATTATCTGCTAAAGAAAACATATATCAATCACGTGAGAAGTTGCATAATTCAGATTTCAGAGTGAATGAATGAAAAAAAAAAAAAAAAAACATTGAAGTTGATGATACATTAAACATGAACTGATTAGGTGGGTTATTAGCATGCCATTAAAATGAATTAAGAATATTTAAACCAACAAAACTATAGGTGAAGTTGGAGAAATGACATCTCTTCTTGTTACAATTTTTTTTTTTTTAAATATGGGAGGAAAATTTATTTATTTTATAATATATTGGAGGAAATTAAAATATTAATTATCTAATAATTAAGAAAGAAGAAAAGGGTGCATTTGTTAGCTAATTTGGAGACGATAAATGAGACTCCCATTGTGTTAATCCTTAAGGTGAAGAGGGCGGAACAGATGGTTGAGTTCCGCCCAATTAGTCTCTATAACGTCATTTATAAAGTGGTGGCCAAGTCCCTTGTAAATAGGCTCTGATTGGTGATGGGTGATGTGATTTCTGAGATTCAGAGTGCCTTCTTTTCGGGGAGGCTTATATCTGATAATGCTATCTTGGGTTTCGAGTGTATGCATGCGCTGAAGAGAAGGAAAAAAGGTAGAAAGGGTGCAATGGCTATCAAGCTTGATATGTCTAAGGCCTATGATCGCGTTGAGTGGGTCTTTATCTCGGGTATGTTAGCTAAACTTGGGTTCTCGGTTGCCTGGATTGGTAAATTATGTATTGTATTTCTTCTGTTACCTTTTCTTTTATGATTAATGGGGAGGTGTGTGGGTTGATTAAGCCGTCTCGAGGGCTCTGCCAAGGGGACCCTCTGTCTCCATATTTGTTTCTCATTTATGCGGAGGGTTTTTCTCGTCTTATCTTCAGGGCAGAAAGTAGGAAGGAGTTAGAGGGTTTCTAGTGCAGTAGGGGGGGCCTTAAAATCACTCACCTATTTTTTTGTTGATGATAGCATGTTGTTCACTAATGCGTCGGAGAAGGATTGGTTAGTTATTAAAGATATCCTGGATCGCTATGCTAACGCCTCAGGTCAGGTTGTTAATTTTAAAAAGTCGGCACTGTGTCAGTAAAATAGTGAGTAGTTGGCGGGCTTACCGTTTTGCTAGCATCTTGGGGGTAAGTTTGGTGGGTAGTCACGAACAATATCTTTGCCTTCCTAGTTTCGCTGGTAAGAATAAAAATGAGCTTTTTAAAAGCATCCGTGATCGAGTGTGGGATAGGGTGAAGGGTAGGCAAAGCAAGTTCTTCTCGATCGGTGGTAAAGATGTTCTCCTAAAGGCAGTTATTCAAGCTATTCCCATGTATGCTATGTCTCTGTTTAGGTTGCCTAAATGTCTGGTTACTGATCTCCATAGGCTGAGTGCCAGGTTCTGGTGAGGCTCTGATGATGAGAAACAGAGAATCCATTGGGGGAGTTGGTCCCATTTGTGCAAGAGTAAAGAGGACAGTGGCTTGGGTTTTCGTGACCTGTCGGTTTTTAACCAAGCTCTCTTGGCTAAGCAAATTTGGAGGCTTCATCACTTCTCAAACACGCTTGTTGCCAGGGTGTTAAAACACTGTTACTTCGCTGATTGCTCTGTCCTGAATGCTGGTTGTGGCTCTTTGGGCTCCTATGTTTGAAGAAGCTTTGTGTGGGGTAAAGAGCTTATTAAGAAAGGTTCGAGGTGGCGTATTGGCTCTGGTGATTCTGTTCGTATTTACCATGACCATTGGATCCCCTATCCTTCGACTTTTAAAATCTTGTCCCCGATGGTTTTGAGTGCCAAGGCGTTGGTTAGTGAGCTTAAAACCTCTTCGGGTCGCTGGAACGAGAATTTAATGTGTAATTCTTTCTTGGAGGTTGAAGCGGATTGCATTCTTAGCATCCCCTGCTTGGGTTTGTTTTATACTGATTCTTTATTTTAGCATTTTGATAAGTTGGGTGCTTTCACTATGAAGAGTGCGTATCACCTTCGCTATTTCGCTTTGGTGTCTTCTTCGGTTTCGGGTTCGGGTTTGAGTTCTGCTGAGTCACGGTGGAAATATCTCTAGCGTCTGAAATTGCCTTC
Organism: Acer campestre; assembly: GCA_954870605.1. Taxonomy (NCBI): domain Eukaryota; kingdom Viridiplantae; phylum Streptophyta; class Magnoliopsida; order Sapindales; family Sapindaceae; genus Acer; species Acer campestre. The sequence goes on along the minus strand of OX940808.1, from coordinate 20,427,565 downwards.
TAAAGTCAAGGTTTTTATTTGGAAAGCTTGCAAAGATTGGCTTCCTGTAAAGGCTAATCTAGTGAGGCGCAAGATTGATGTGGATGAGCGGTGTCCCTTTTGCTGCAGTAAGGTTGAGACCACCCTTCATGCGTTGTGGTCTTGTCCTACTCTAAAGGTGGTACGTTATAATATGGTGAAATTCACGAAGGTTGTTGGTTCGAAGAATATGCACCTGTTGGATTTTTTAACTTCATGTAAGAACTCTGTTTTGATAGTTGATATGGAGCTACTCTGTCTTGTTTTGTGGAGGTTTTGGTTCAGACACAACTCGTTTGTCCACAATTCTAGGACGGTCTTTCCTGCTGATATTTTGGCGTGGGCTGAATCCTTTTTGGATGATTTCAGAAACAGTTCTTCCTTTATTAGGACTGCTTCTGCTGGGCGTGTCCCAGTTGTGCCTTATTGGAGGCCTTCTGATGTTGGGTTTTACAAGATCAATATAGATGTTGCGCTCGACTGTATGGGTAAAAGGACTAGTTTTGGGACTATTATTCAGGATTCTAGGGGGCTGGTCATAGCCTCTTGTGTTCATATTTCTTCGGGTACCCTCTCCTCGCTGATGGCTGAGGCTCAAGCTATCCTCCAGGGCATGTGCTTCGCCCTTCAGGCTGGTCTTTGGCCCTACTTCGTGGAATCAGATTCACAAGTGGCAGTCTCGCTGATCAATTCCTCTTCAGCTCCTTTGTTTGAGGTCGGCCTGTTCATTGAGGATATTTTGGGTTTGCTAAATGGTTCCCTGTTTTGCAGCGTGGTTTTTGCTTCTAGGAAAGCTAATATGGCAGCTCACTGTCTTGCCAAGCTTAGTTTATCTTTTGTTGATGATTTCTTTTGGATGGAGGATGTTCCACCTAGTGTGGCTCCAATTGTTTTGGGAGAAATCCCTTTACTTTTGTAATCCTTTTTTTGGTGTTTATTGAAGTTTCTTTTCAAAAAAAAAAAAAAGGGTGCATTTGTGGTAGTTGAGACGGTGACAGACTTTGAAGTGCATACGTGTTGGCAATGGGGGTGATTGTCGTCGAAGTGATCCTTCAACGCCTTCTTCCTTTCAAAATGTTTTCCACAAGGCACAAATATCTGTACCACGCTTATATTGTTTGATATTGACAGATTCGTAGCTCTTTTGTAATAGTTGTATATAATTTTATTTTTTTTATTTAAAAAAATAAGATTTTGACTTTATTGGATTTCTCAAAAAATTGATTTATAGAAGTTTATTTTATAATAAAGACTTTCTAAAATTTCGTCGTGTTAGATTTCATGACTTTTGGAAAAGGTCTAAGCTTATCAAATAATTTTTGAAATGAGGTTATTATGTTAAAAAGGGAAAATTTTAAGCATTACAAAACTGACTTAAAAAAAAAAATAGTCAAAAATTGAGTATTTAACATTTTGATATAAAAGTAATTTTAAAATACTGAAGAAGATTGAAAATAAAATAGAGATAATTTAAATCTCGAGTTTTCATGCTACCATCGACCCAACAAGAGTTTCCTATAATTCGTTGATTTGTGCCTTAGTCACGATAATACCCGTTGGTCTTCGTCCTGATCTCCACTTTAAATGAATATATAAAAGTGCAATTATATATATATATATATAGTCTTTCTATTGTCAGTTCATCTTGACAATAAATGTATCATGACGAAGAATGTGGACCACAGATTATGAAGAAGTTTTAACAAGTGCATAACACTTTGAGTCAAAGTATGTAAATCTAGTAGTCTACATTCTTCGTCCTAATATATTTATTGTCAGAACGAACTGATAATAGAAAAAAAAATATATATATATATATATATGCGCCACATGCGGTGACAGCAATTCGAGCTTGGGATAATGAGAAAATTGTCGGCCTAAATGGGTTTCTTTCATTACTGAAGCACTATATACAATATACAGTGACGATGATTCAAACTTATGATAATAAGGAAATTGCGACATGAATGAATGTTTTTCGTCAATAAAGGACGTTGAATGGTGGTAAGTAAACCGTTTTTCAACTTAAATTTTTCATGATTTAATATATTCTTAATCTAATGACATAAGTTATTTATATACTCCAATCGTAACCGGTTGTGGTAGCCAAAAATGGCTCATAGGCCTAAAGGTGCAAAGCCCAAGCTTATTTTACTTTGGCCCAAACTTGAGTAGCCTAACGAGAAAGGAAACAGCATGACTTGGTCGTCTGAAGACCAAGTCAGCCAGGAGTGTCAAGTAACGAGATTCTGGGGGAGAAAATCTCTCCGAGAATCTCGTCCACAATCAGCCCATGATTCTACCTACTTGTTTCAAACGGTAACCTGGCTTTGCCTATAAATAGAAAAGCATTTTCTCAACAAAGGGGAAGAGAAAAAGTTTACTAGAGCATACTGAAATTCTGAATTAAAGAATCACGGCCACCGGAATCCAAAATTCACGATCATTATAACCGTTGCTCAACCCAAGCATACCTAAGGCTAACCATCTAAATCACTTTCTTTCTTTTCATTTCATTCGTCTTCTTTTTCTGTTCTTGTTCGTTTTTTGCAGGTTAATAGGTCGATCGACTGAGCTTATTTGTAGAACAATTAACCTGACGACAACAGCATTTAAACGATTCAACCCAAGTTGCATTGGGCCTAGCAAAATATGACCCGATCCACATCGATTGTAGGTCGACCCCCTACACAGGTCTAGTGTAGATACGACTTATATAACACTACCTTATTAATGCTTTAATACTATATAATCCAAATAATTAACCCAAAATTCAATCCAAATGATGTGGTGAGTGAGTTGTTCTTACCCCACACATCATGAGATAATATGGTTAATGAAAAAATCACTTTATTTGCATTATTGAGTTGGTTTTTGGTGTCTAATTTTTTGAGTTATCTAGCATTAATATTTACGTTATTGTATTTTTTGTTGTTGAAATATTATATAAATTCGAAGTTTTTTTGGAAGGGGGAAAACTCGAACCATGGTATTGCAGATTTGTTTCTTAATTGGATGTTATTCTCCTATATTATATATATATATATATGTAATAATTTTCCAATGAAGACTTTTACAATGCACACTTTAAACACCTTTTGATGAAATTGCATGTAAACAAATGTTTTTCAATGAGATTTTTTGTATGCATCCTAACAAAATTAAAATACACATTTGGTAAAAATTTGGTAATTTTTTTGGATTTGAGAACTATTTTCTCTCATATTTCCCTATTTTTAAATGTTTTATCTTCAAAAAAACCGGAAAAAAATTAGTTCTTGCTCCCGAATTTTTTTAAATTTTTTTCCATAACTGTAATTCAATGTTTTAACCATCCATACAAAAAATCACATCGAAAAACATTTGAAAACATGCAATTTTATCAAAAATACTTAAAGTGTGCATCGTAAAAGTCCTCATTGGAAATTACTATATATATAATATTCTTTAATTTAACTACTTACTAAATCAATAAATTTCATCTGCACCAAAAATAATCAAGTTATATCTCTAATGAGGCCGGATGGTGATACAATTCATATACACAAATTAAAACACTGCATCATAATTAAAATATAAAAAATCATAGATGAAACTACATCATACAACCTCTAATTAAGCAAAATTTAACAGAAACTTTGTTCAACCCACATAGGTGGTGTTACCCGATGGTAAGAAATATTGCCTTTAAAATAAGGTGTAATGCTTCCATCCCCCAAGTTATATATACCCATGTCTTTGCCTCCTCCGTGTCAATCTCCTCCATATCGATTATAATCTGTATTGTTCTCCAGAATCATCAGTAAAATAGATACAATTAGGTTGGCAAAACGAATTATATGATGTTTTGATGGAGATTGAAGAACTATGACCAAAAAATAATGCTCTATTATCCAACTCATTGATCTTGGTCCATGTGTTAGTGCTTAAATCCACTTTGAAAACGTGAAAATGCAAAGTTGTATCATAATTCATAAGTAGCCAAACGACTTCCTTCTTTAATTGGACTTCCTTCTTAAATCCACTTATTGATCTTGCACTCTTGATTCTTCAAAGCAACCATTTCCCACCTCAAACTTCACAAAAAGTTACAAGCTTTCACATGAAAACAATGAATTGAACCCAACAAACAAACAAAACCAAACATGTTTCAAAATCAATCTTTGACACGGCCAAACACTAAACATTGACATTAAAAATCCAAAAACATAATAAAAAGTTACCTTGACTCCATGTTTCCCCTACTAGCTAGAAGCATAGACTTCACCTCCCAGGACTACGAAAGCTAGGGTTTTTCAGGAGCCAGGGGCGGCGTCCACAGCGGCGTCCTTGAAGAGATGCATAGCAAAGGGATTGTGAAGAACTCGAAGTCGGCTTGAGCCAAGGCTTCAAGAACCGGCTCAGAGAGGGGTGGCTTGTGGATGATAAAAAATATATATTATATGATAATATTAGTCCATCCGGACCTACAGAATTATTATTATTATTGTATATATATATTATTTTATTTAATTTTCAAAAGAAAAAAATAATTAAAAGACCATAGTTTTTTTTTAAATAAATTAAATAAGTAAACGACCAATTATTTGAGTTTCCTTTTATTTTAAAATTCTGAAGTGGGTAAACCATTTGCATGTTTTTAAATGTAGCAATCAGAGTAAAACCTGAATGAGCTCCTGCATAATTGATTCTATGACATAGCCCATAGGTTTGTACAATAATCCACATAAATCCAAGAAAGACTCTTTACAATTAAATGTGAACAATGTGTCTCGAAATCCTGATGCGAGTGAAATTTGATTAGATGATGAGGTTTACCGTTATGACGGTGGCTCATATCACACATAGTTTCTCCTCTATTGACATTTGTCAACTTTGATAATATTGGTTTAATAAAAGGAGACGTGATTGTAGTTTCAAGTGCTCCCCTTCCCAAAAAAAAACTTTAAATTTAAAATGATTGTTTATCTTTTATCTACCTGAGATCCATCACGAATTTTTGGGGCGAAAAGAAAAATTCGTGATGGAGCCCGCATTTTAAAGTTGTTCTTATCTACCTGTTTCGGTATTTATCACGATTTCAGTCTCGCAAGTTACAAGTAGACATTTCATTGCAATCATATCCACGTTTAAAGACAAATAGACTGCAGAAAAATAGAATTACAATTACATGAAACAGTTGAGCTCGTACAAAAATGAAGCCAACAACAGTTAGTAATTAAACTCTAGACATAGAAATGGGGCCCTGGAGCGGCTGCATTTGACGGCGAACAGGGGCAGTTTAGAAACCTCCGAGGCGCTATACTAGACAAAGTAGCAACCACGAGAAACGACCAATTTCATTTTTTTTCCTTGTTTTCTCTCTGTAAATTCTATGTTCTTTCTTCATACAAGAAAAACGGATAGCAAATTTAGATATCGCAGTTGCAAAATTTTGCTAATAAAGACGACTATATAAACCCCATGAGAAAATGGGCATGCTAGTTCAGTTTCAGATATCAACAGCAGTTGGACGCCAGAAACCCTTCTGACCAACAAGGAAATGGTCTTGATAAGGGTTTAATGACCAGAGCAGCGAACGAAGAATCAGAGTAAACTTGTTAATTGTTTCTGCGATGTCTTGAACCAAAACGTATCCACCTGGTCTCAATAATTGATCCATCTCTGCTGCTACATCTCTGACGTCGCATCTGAAAATTGAAGAGAATTTTAATATTTTATAGAAGCGTACTACATCAAAGAAGAAGCATTAAGAAACCTGGGTAAGCTTTGTGAAGAGGAAACTGGAATGTAAACGATCGTATGTTCAAGGGTAGGTGTTCAAAACTCACACCAGTCATGATAAATTCCAATTAATCCTCTGTCAAATATAACAGACACAGAGTATCTTGTGCATCAATCGCTACAACATTCATTACCCAAACTGGTCGATCAATAAGGGCTGCAGCAAATCTGAAAAACAGCAACAATAACCAGAGTAAATTCGCAAAGTAGGATACATCTTGGAGTAATTTTATTGAAAGCACTTTTTTTTTTTACCAAATTTCTTCAAAGCACTTTCTAAGTAAAACACTTATCAAAGGTTTTTTTTTAAGAAAATTGTAAACAAGAAAATACTTATTTTTTAATATTTATTACCCTCCAAAACTAGAGTTCATATCCATCACATTTCGGACACTAGACCAGTTTTTAGCTAAGCCCTCAAGATAAACATCAAATACAAGTGCCGACCAATGTTTGGTGTCCTCGTTAAATGCTTCTTCAGCATCTGTTGCTGTCGACAGGCTCGGAGGTTTACTGCTTAGCCTCTGGGGCCAAGGTGCAGGCCAATTGTACAATTTACTCTTTCCACCAACTGGAAGTCTCGAAATGCAATTACTAAGGGGAACATAGCTGACGCAAGATAATAGCAACAGATGCAACTTTAGCATAACTTGAAATGGTTGTAGTTTGGTGCAGATTATAGTTTTTAATTCGTATAACCAAAATGTATGCAAGGAGTAAAAACTAAAACATTTTCTTCAGAATTATGACATCTAAATCTATATTTGTATCCGAAGAGTGAAGACATATGTTTGAATGAAAATGGAAAAATATTGAACGAAAGTATTACCATGAACCATTCGAACTTTGTTTCCGCTCACATAAAGGTGGATAGTTATCTTTTCTTTGTTTGTAGCAGGAATATGAGACAGGCTTTTGATAAATTACAAGCCCAATTCCAGACGCATCAACAGTCTTAGCGACAACCTTCCAGCATATAGATTCTGTAGAGCTACCATAGCTGCACAGAAAGGAATGTCAATATACAAGTACAATTAACTTAGAACATCCAGGCAACTGTTATAGATTCACTGCTAACACTTATGTGGAAAAAAAAAAAAAGAATATCGTATTGCTTAAATTCCAAATTACAATTGTACAGACTCCTACGACTGATATGGTTGACAACAAGAGAAAAAAAATAAGAAAACTAAGTTACAATAGGAAACTAACTCTTTCCTGAAAACTAATCCCTCAAATCAAGGGATTCTCCTAATTCTTAGGAATCTATAATTTATAACTAATTGATTTATAATAGGAAAGAATCCCGATTGGAATCGTGTACTTTCCCACACTCCCCTCAAGCTGGAGAATAGGTATTTTCCATTCCCAGCTTGGAAATGATTATCTGAAATGTCGCCACATCAAGACCTTTGGTCAACACATCCGCAAGTTGACTTTTGGTCGAAACATAGGGTGTGCAGATCAAACCACTATCAAGTTTCTCCTTTATGAAGTGTCTGTCTACTTCGATATGTTTTGTTCGGTCATATTGAACTGTGTTGTGTGCAATGCTTATTGCAGACTTATTATCACAGTAGAGTCTCATTGGCCCATCCCACTTGATCTTTAGGTCTTCTAGAATAATCTTCAACCAAAGTAGTTCACAGATTCCTTGAACCATTGCTCTAGATTCTACTTCAGCACTTGATCTAGACACCACATTTTGTTTTTTACTCCTCCATGTCACAAGGTTACCACATAAGAAAGTGCAATAACCTGAAGTAGATCTCCTGTCCACCACCGACCCAACATAGTCTGCATTTGTGTATGCTTCTAGAGTCAGCCCCATGTTCCTTTTGAATAGGATTCCTCTCCCAGGATTAGCTTTCAAGTAGTGTAACACACAATAGGCAACCTGTAGATGCACTTCTTTAGGATTGTGCATAAATTGACTTACCACACTCACTACATAGGCTATATTTGGCCTTGTATGCGAAAGATAGATAAGTTTCCCAACCAATCTCTGATACATCACCTTGTCTACCGGAACATCTTCACTAGCTTCTCCATGTCTGTGATTAGGATCAATAGGGGTATTTGCGGGTTTACATGCCAGCTTTCCAGTTTCCTTCAAAAGATCAATCACATATTTCTATTGTGAAATGAAAACACCCTGCCTTGAGTGAGCTACCTCTATCCCCAGCAAATATTTCAACCTTCCTAGCTCTTTTATCTCAAACTCTCTTACCAAACACTATATTAGGACTTCCCTTTCCTTACCATCACTCCCTGTTACAATTATGTCGTCTACATACACTAAAAGAATTGTAACTCCCCTTGAATTTGAGTGCTTGATGAACAGAGTGTGATCACCTTGACTTTGTTTGTATCTAGTAGCTAGCATCACTTTAGTAAATCTCCTAAACCAAGCCCTAGGAAATTGTTTAAGACCATATAAGGCCTTTTTCAGCTTGCATACTCCGTTGGCTCATAATTTACCTTTAAACCGCGGTGGAGCCTCCATGTAAATCTCCTCCTCCAAATCACCATGAAGAAAAGCATTCTTTACATCAAACTGTTGAAGGTCCCAATTATAGTTTACAGCCAAAGACAACAGAACTCTAACTGTATTCATCTTGGCTACTGGAGCAAAACCCATGTCTGATTTTCTCAAAGGCTTCTATTTCAACTCATAGCCTACCTCTAATTCTCATTAGATAAAGCCTCAGGTAATGTAGTTGGAATAGAAATAGTGTTTAGACTTACAAGAAAGTTTTTGTGTGATGGTGAGAATTTATCAAATGACACAAACTGAGACAACGGATATAAATGATGTTTAGTAGACTCTCTAGGTAAATCAAAATCACTAACAGGATCAGAAATTACAGTTACCTCATTCACAGAGTCAGGTTCAGATTTTTGGACTTGCATTGGTTCTAGGATTTTCCTTCTAGAATACAATTGCATATACCTCATAGAATCAAGAACGGTGTTATCCTTGGTCACAAGTTCAACATTTGAATTTGGAGGCCTTTAGTGCGATAAAGACACTGTTTCAAGCTGAGTGGGAACAATCGTTGGTTTGGATATAGAGGGAATAGTTGCTGGTTTAGGGATAGCTGCTGTTTTAGTGGAAATATCAGCTACTGGTTCAAACGGTACAGCTACTGGTTCAAACGGAACAGCTACTGTTTTAGAGGAAATAACAACTTGTTAAACTGGTTCAAGTGACAAATCAAGCAGAAAACAGTCATTATCCTTATCTTCAATGACAAACTCCCCTTGAAGATAAGGTTGACGGAAATACGGTGTAGTTTCGTCAAAAGTGACATTAGTAGACACATAAAATTTCCTAGTAGGAGGGTGGTAGCATTTATACCCTTTTTAAGAGGACAAGTAACCCACAAAAACACACTTAATTGCCATAAGGTCTAACTTCCCTCTATTAAAGCTGTGAACATGAACAAAGGAATTACAGCCAAATATTCTAGGTGTGAGATTATTTGTGGTGTTAAGGTCAGGATAGAAACGTGAAAGCACTTCCATAGGAGTCTTAAATCCTAGAACCCTTCAAGCTGTAAGAACAGCTTCCCCCCCAGTAGGTTTTAGGGACATTCCCCTGGAAAAGATAGGCTCAGGTTATGGCTAACAACTGACCATTTTTTCTCTCAGTCACCCCATTTTGCTATGGGGTGTAAACACATGATGATTCATGGATAATCCTCTCCTTTTGAAAATAAGAAGATAAAATATGGTTGAAATAATCTCTAGTGTTATCTGACCTAAACCATTTAATTTTCACCTCAAATTGATTTTGGATCATGTTATGGAAATTTGGTAACACACTACTCACATCATATTTGTGTTTAAGTAGAAAAATCCAAGAAATCCTAGTGCAATCATCAATAAAAGTAACAAACCACCTTACACCAGACACATTAGAGATAGTTGAGGGACCCCATATGTCATTGTGAATTAAATTAAAAGAACAAAACTTCTTTTATTGCTAATGGGAAAAGACACATGTTTGTGTTCTGTGAGTTCACAAGTTTCACAATGAAAATTTTCAGCATTTAAACTTTGGAACAAAGAAGGTAACATAAGTTTGAGAATTCCAAAAGAAGGATGACCAAGATGAAAGTGATGAAGCCATATATTGTCTTTAGTGATTGAGTCCTCAGAAAGGAGTGACAAGGACAACCCATTCTTTATGCTATTAGAATTGCTTGATGTTTCTAGGTAGTACAGCCCATCCATCTCCTTAGCAAGTCCAATCCTCTTCCCCGAACTCTGGTCCTGAAATACATAATAAGAAGGATAAAAAACCACATAGCAATTCATGTCTTGAGTGAGTTTCTAGATGGACACAAGATTAGTGGATAGTTTAGGCACATGAAGAACATTGGATAGAATAAATGAAGAATTAATTTGAACATCTCTTACACCTGCTACTGTTGTAAGCGAACCATTTGCTACAGCAATTTTCTTATTACTGGGACATGGGGTATAAGTAATAAACCTTTGTGGGAAATGTGTCATGTGATTAATAGCTCTTGAGTCAATGACCTAAGAGCCTCTAATAGACCCACCGGAGACATGTAATCCATAAGAATCAAAGGGCTTACCTGAGTGTGCCAAAGAGCAAATACCGGTGGGCTTTTCAAGGGTTCTTACCAAGTTCCGTAGTTTTTCTATTTCTGCCATGTTAAACTCTCTTTGTTCCGCATATACCTGAGGACTTATGGTTTCTTGATTTGGTTGACAGTAGTCCAACTGGCTTGCCCCTGAGTTCTGATTTTTCCTCCCTTATAACTCCATTCCCTGCTTGAGGTTGAAGGTTTTCCAATTAGCGTCTAGCACTTCTCCTTGGAGTGCATTGGTTTCTTGCAATATGTACACCAGAGTGTGTCAAGGTTTGAAGTTTTTGACAAATCACGTTGCTGTTTAGAATTCAAAGACCTGAATTTATTGCTATTGGACACTATAGCTGATCCCTCTGATGTTGGCGGTTCAAGCATTACACTTCTTCTACTTTCCTCTGCCCTAACCATGGAGATAGCCTCATTAAATGATAGTAGCTCCTCTCTCCCTAAAATATGAATCCAACTTGATCGAATTCAGCATTAAGACCAACGAGAAATTCATAGACTCGATCTCTCTCAATGAATTTCTTTAAAATTGTTGAATCGTCACTGCACTTCATCTCTATGCAACGGTAGTAGTCCAATTCCTGCTAGAGATTTTTTAGAAGGTTCGCATATCCGGTAACAGACTTACTTCCTTATTTTGCAGCATAAATTTTAGCCTTGATCTTTTAGATTTGGGCAGCATCTTTGATCTTGGAGTATGTTTGTTGAGTTGACTCCCAAATATCTTTGGTTGTGGTCAAGAACATGTAAGTATCACTGATTTCTAGTGTCATAAAGTTTCAAAGCCATGACATAACCAAGGAGTCCTTCTCATCCCAATCTTCAAATTTAGGATCTCCCTTTTGAGGTCCTGTACCGAGAAGGTGGCTCAGTTTACCTTTTCCTTTTAGAAAATTTCAAACCATCTGCGACTACTTCAAATAATTTTGTCCATTCAATCTGTATGTAGGATGAATATTCTGTAACTCTCCTAAAGGTTTTCCACCGTGATCGCCAAATATTACTTCCTCGGATTGGGCAGTTATGATTGTTTTGGGTGTTTCTAACATGGTGAGGCTTTTAAGTACTGAAATAAGGGCTAGGGGTAGATATAAACAGGCTGTTGGGAGATGCAGTTTTTGGGGAAAAAAGAAAAACCAGCTATGAAGGCTTGAAGCAATAGTCAGCTATGAAGGCTGGACAGGATTAGGGCAATAAAGGGCAATAAAGGCTAAAAAAAATCGATCCCAATATGAGCTTAGGGCTCTGATACCATGTGGAAAAAAATATATATCATATTACTTGAATTCTAAATTACAATTGTACAAACTCCTATGAGTTATATGGTTGACACCAAGAGAAAATATAGGAAAACTAAGTTATAATAGGAAACTAACTCTTTCCTAAAAACTAATCCCTCAAATCAAGGGATTCCTCTAATTCTTAGGAATCTATAAATTATAATTAATTGATTTACAACAGGAAAGAATCCCGATTGGAATCGTGTACTTTTCCACAACAAATCACATTAAAATATATGTAAAAGAGATTAATAGCATAAATCATATTTAACAAACCCTAGAAATGTCTCTCATAGTGAAACAAAACAAAAGTATAGGAATCGAATTAATTGCTATGATACAACAAATACAACATAATTCAATCTCATAATTAATTCATTGTTACAAACAATTAAAAAAAAAAAAAAGGCAGCTAACACTTCAAATCCGAGAACAGGATCATACCCTCGATGTTATTGTACTCCAAAAATGACATGTAAGTGCCCATGTCGGTGATGTTCTTCACCTGAATCATCACTGCCATGTCCACCTTTGGGTACCTTGCCTCGTACATCCGGCACTCTAGGTTTGGTGAGTGACTTGCCATGTTTGTTTGTTCGCTAGGAAAAATTTTCATGGTTTTTTTTTTCTCGGGAAAATTTGGATGAGACTTCATAGATTTGCTATTGAGAGAGTGGCGCCAAACATTTCGGATTTAGGTCGGGGCAGTTCCTTTCTTTGTCGACTTCTATTTCTTTATCGCAAGTTGTCCAAACACGGTATATAATCCACTGCCGAGTCCAAATCATCATCGTCACTGACGACGACAAGGCGTGAAACGGCGGTGACGGTTAGGAGTTTGTTTGTCGAGAAAATACAAGAAAAGGAAAAGAATTCTGTTGTTATCACAGAGACTAAGGAAGACAAAATATATACATATTATATGATAATATTATAATAATATATTATACTCAAGATTCAAGAAAGAAAGATATTTATCACCAAACTGAAAAAATATTATTCCAATTCGTACAATGTTACACTTACAGTTATATATGGACTCCCATGTAAGTACATTGTACAACAACAACAAAATGAAAAAAATGGTAATAGCATCTTGCATGCATATCGATCATTACATCTATTCAACCCACAGCTTGCATATATGCTCCATTGATCAATGTTGAAAGAAGAAGAAAAGAAACAAGCTAAGAAATTGATCAATATTGATTATTGAAAGAAGAAGAAAAACAAAAACAAGCTAAGAAATGGTACGTTATGATGCATTAATCATGATGGAAACAAGAAAAGATTTCGAAACAAGAAAAAGGAGGATCATGATTGACAATACAAGAATTGAAGAAAAATAAGAATAAAATATGGCGGACGAGTACATGTATGCAAGAAGAGATTTAGAGAAAACAGAGCAAGATTTATGTCTCTCTGATTCAATATCAAAGAGCACAAATATATATGTGTGGCACACTGTACACCCCTACAACAATAAGTAAAATACCCCTAACAAATAAATTTGTCTTATGTACACCTCATTCTATTATATTAACAACCATGTCATTATACAGCTAAGCTAGATGACTTTGACTTCTTTACTCCCCCCCCAAACCAACCATAGCGATTGGAGCTACTTTGAGTTTGTTCTTCAATCTTTCAAAATGAGTGGAAGATACTGCTTTAGTGAGAACATCTGCTATCTGATCTAAAACAGGAACATGTTGCACAGAGATTTGTTTTACATCTACCTTTTCTCTTATGAAATAGAGATCTAACTTAATGTGCTTAGCCTTGGAATGCAACACTGGGTTAGATGCTAGGTGTACTGCACTGAGATTGTCACACTAGATTATTGGGATTCTGGTTTGGACAAAGTGAAGTTCTCTCAAGAGGTTTTGTAACCAGATCATCTCTGTAGTGGTACTAGTTAAACTCACGTATCCAGCTTCTGTACTTGATCTAGACACGGTTTGTTGCTTCTTTGAACTCCAAGTGACCACATTCCCTCTAAGATAAATATAGAACCCTGAAGTTGACCTTCTATCATCAGGGTCAGTAGCCCAATCTGCATCTGTAAACCCTGTTAGGAACAGATTTGTAATCCTATGTAGGACAAAACCATGATCTATTGTACCCTTAAGATACTTCAATATTCTTGTAACTGCCTTCCAATGAGTGTCTAAAGGTTGTTGCATGAATTAACAAACTTTGTTTACTGTAAATAAAATTTCTGGTCTTATAATTGTCAAATAATGAAGAGCTCCAACTATGCTTCTATACATGGAAGGATTCTCAATTGGATCACCTTTTCTAATTGAGAGTTGAACAATACTAATCATTGGAGTTGTTATTGGCTTAGCTTCCTTTATTTTTGCTTTATCCAGTAAACCTGAGATGTACTTAGATTAAGATAGATGCAAACCAGCACCATCAATCTTCTTCACTTCTATTCCCAAGAAATAATTTTGCATTCCCAAATCTTTTAAAGCAAATTGCTTATTCAATAGCACAACTAATTGTTAAATTTCAGCTTTACTGCTTCCAGTAATGATAATGTCGTCTACATAAACTAAAATATATCAGTTAAGTGTTTAGAATACATAAAAACAAGGACTGATTTGCTCTTGAGATTATGAACCCTAGCTGCTGCAAAGACATTCTCAATTTTTCAAACCATGCTCTAGGAGCTTGCTTCAACCCATAAATTGCTTTGTTGAGTTTACAGACAAGTGAAGAGCTTCCCCCATGTTCAAAACCAGGTGGTTAAGACATATAAACATGTTCTTGCAATATGCCATTCAAGAAGGCATTGTTCATATCCAATTGCCTTATATCCCAATTTCTAGCTAATGCTATAGAAAGCATAACCCTGATTATAACTGGCTTAACAACCAGACTAAAAGTGTCTGTATAGTCTAGGCCAGCCATTTGATTGTATCCTTTAGCCATAAGATGTGCCTTGTATCGTGCAATTGTACCATCTGCATTTCTTTTTTAATCTTGTAAAACCATTTGCAACCAACTATAGTTCTATTTGTTGTCTTTGAAACTAAGGTCCATATGTTATTTCTAATTAAGGCATCATACTCCTCCTTCATAGCTGTTTTCCAGTGGTCTTGAGATAAAGTCTGTTACAAAGGAGTTGGTTCTTATTCTAATGTTACCTCAATAGTAAGAGATTCAAGGATTTTAGGTTTGAATACCCCTACCTTGAATCTTGTTAACATTGGATGTTGGTTCCCTTGATTTTCTACTCTTATTGTCCTGGTAAGCCTTTCTGTTGTATCACATACTTCTTGATGTTGTGCTACTCGTGTTAACCTAAAACATTATTAAACAAATCAGCAGTACAATTATATTAGGAATGTTGTGCAATGTTCATCATATCATCTGAATTTATATTGGTGTGAGTAAGTGAGAGTGATGATTGTGAAATAGGGGAAGGTATTTCAGCTTGATGAGAGGATAACACTGCTAAATCATCAATTTGTTGGGTATTAGTTTTAGTATCTTGTATTGTTGACTATGAAGAACCAATTATTGGTGGAGGAGTAATGTTGGGTTGAACGACTCGAGGCAAAGAAGAAGAGAATTGAAAAGATGGATAATTTGGTGGTGATGTGTTTATTTTAGCAAATGGAAAGGTTGTCTCATCAAATTGAACATGCCTAGAAATGAAAATCCTACCATTTTCTGCTAGGCATTTGTAACCCTTATGTCTCAAAATGTAGCCCAAGAAGGTGCATGGTTTTGACCTGGATTCTAATTTGTGTGAATTATAAGATCTCAAGTATAGGAAACAAGTACACCCAAACACTTTTAAGCTTAAATAATTTGGTTTAGTAGAAAACAACTTTTCAAGAGGGTTGCTATTTTTCAGAACTGAATGGCAATCGATTAAACAAAAAAACAGAAGTTGAGAATGCATCATCCCAATATTTGAATGGAATAGATGCTTCATTGCTAAGCCATGGTCTACTACATCAAGCTTTTCAAGAAAAGGAGTTATGGTTCTATATTCACCTCCCCAATTAGTTCTAATAATTTTGAGCTTTTTATTGAGTTGTAATTCAACAAGACTCTTAAATTGAGTAAATATTTGAAAGACTTCTGACTTTTGTTTCATAAAATAAATCCAAGTATATTTTGAAAACCCATCAATGAATGAAACATAATATCTGTGACCATTGGTTGAAACTACAGGTGAGGCACCCCATACTTCTGAGTGTACTATTTGTAATGGCTCAGTGTAATGTGTTTGTGAAAGATTAAAAGGTAATTTGTGACTTTTTCCAAGTTGACAGGCATGACAAAAAGAGAAATTCTCATTAATTGGAATTGAAGTTTTACATGCTGTGAGAACAGATTTCATGTTTTTGACAGAGGATGGCCAAGTCTCTTATGCTAAAGATCAAAAGTACTGACTTTAGGGAAATTAAAAGACACTGTTTCTGATGTTAAGCAAATAGGACTACTACTAGTAAAACTAAATATGTAACTTGAAGTAGGGCACTGTAATGAAGTGTTTGAAGCTGAGTTGATGTAAGCTTGAGGCTGTGACTGTGTTTGTAGCAGTTGTTTGGAGACAATGAACTGCTATAAACCATGCCTAAACTTCCCTTGAAGGAGGACCTTGCCCGAAACCTAATCCTTAACAAGAGAAGTTGAAGGGTGAAATTCAAAAAACACATTATTATCTTTGGCAAATTGGGAAACACTAATTAAATTTTTAATGATATTTGGAAAATGCAACAAATTTCTCAATATAAAAGTTCTATCAGAATTGTTAAATAAAGTTAGGCCAATATGAGAAATATGCAAACCTGCTCCATTTCCCACTTGTAGCTTTGAGTTGCCATGATATTCTGCTCCAACATTCAGGTTACTCAAGGCATTGGTCACATGATTGGAAGCCCCTGAATATGGAAACCAAAGATTGTTGTAATTCAAGTTGTCTTAAAAGGCTACATTAGCAGATGAATAACCCCCCTTAACCTCCCAAATTAGAGTTGGAAGATCCATCACTTGGCATCCCAGCAAAGAAAGGATCAAAACGATGGAAACACTTATGAACCGTGTGGCCAAATTTGCCACATAATTGACAGTGTGGCTTGTTGTTACTCCATCTTCCACCATTGCTCATTCCACGACCTTTTCCCCTATCACCATAAAAGTTCTGATGGTTCTGGTATTGATTAGATTTGTGGGTTTGGGAACCTGAAGCATGTTGCTTTTTTTGAGGGGTATTGAAGGCCAAATTTGAGGTTGGACTTGACCCATCTGGATTCAATGTATAAGCCTCAATTCTTTTCTCATGAGCAAACAAAAGAGCAGAAGCTTCACTCACATTGTAAGGTTCTACTCTAGATATGATTGAAACAATAACAGATTCATATTCAGATCCAAGTCCATTAGTGATATTGCTAACTTGATCATCATCAAAGAGTTGATGACCAATTGAAGCTAAAGCATCAGATAGTGACTTCATTTTTGGCAAATACTCTCTCATAGTGAGGTTATTTTTCTTCAATTTTTGAATCTCGTGCTTATATTGAGAAACCCTAGCCCCTATTTGTGAAGCAAATGATCTTAATATAGTGGACCAAATCTCACTTGATGTATCACTTCGAACCAAATAAGTGAGATAATTTTCAGAAATGCTTGATAAAAGCCAAGACATAATCAAAGAATCTTGATGTTGCTAGTAATCATAAGCAGGATTCATTACCTTCTCATTCTTTGCACCTTGAATGGTTGGTAGTGGGCAAGTCTCTGTTCCATTGATGAAACCCAATAATCCAAGACCTCTTAGAGCTAATGTGATTTGTTGCTTCTATAGAGGAAAGTTGTTATCTCCCAACTTCATTTCAATTGGTTTACAGTGACCCATTGTTGATTTCCAATAACTGGTCATTTGTTTTGAACTGGTGTCATCGTCTCCTCTCTAGGTTGAGAGGTTGAGCCCTGATTTTGAAGCTCTAATTCCATGAAGAGATTTAGAGAAAACAGAGAAAGATTTGTCTCTCTGATTCAATATCAAAGAGCACAAATATACATGTGTGGCGCACTGTACACCCTAACAACAATAAGTAAAATGCCCCTAACAAATAAATTTGTCTTATGTACACCTCATTCTATCATATTAACAACCATGTCATTATATAGCTAGGCTAGTTGACCTGTTGACTTTTTTAATGCACCATTACTAAAGACCAAGAAGAAAAGGAAAGTAAACATCAGAACATAAGACTTGATGATCTTCAATTAGGGCCATGCCTCTAATGCCTTTTCAGCTTTTTATGTCTGCAAGAAGGCAACTTAAAGAATGATTAACACGTACAATGTTAACCCACTCAAAAGCAAAAGCAATGATGATATATTTTATAATTAACCGACCGTTTTTTTTTGCTCCAATCACGACTAAGTGAACCACTTCCTGATGAGAAAGCAATTCCCCGTCATGAATAAAGCGATTTGAGCACAGTATGCATATGCATTGGTAGTGGAGGTAGGTGCCATCAAAGTGATCCTCCATCGCCTTCTTTCTTTCAAAGGCCTTTCCACAGTGATAACACCAGTAACCTTCTCCTTCATGATCACTGAGTGAACCGCTTCCTGATGAGAAAGCAGTTCTCCGTCATGAATAAAGCGATTTAAGCACAATGTGCATATGCGTTGGTAGTGGGGGTGGGTGTCGTCGAAGTGATCCTCAATCGCCTTTTTTCTTTCAAAAGGCCTTTCCACAGTGATAACACCAATAACCTTCTTCTTCATGATTAACGTTCACTGCCATTTTTGCTTTAAAGCTTTAAATGAACAGAACAAAAGAATGCAAATATATATATATATATATTTATAAAAGCTAGATTCTCGCGTCAAAACTATGTATTGCAGTATTTACAAATGTACGTCCACATTATATATATATATAAACATTTTAATAATTAACAATTAATTCATAATTTCTAGACAATTTGTGGTTGGTACCCCTCACACTTACGCCATGACCTCAATGTCATTGGTTTGAGCAGTGTTTACTAAAAATTAACTGTTTCAAATCAAGTTACATTCATGGACTACACCCTCAAATTATGTACTAAGTTAGTTACTACCTAAAAAGAAAACTTAGTAAAAACTTAGTACGGGGCATTCTGTATGATTTTCATAAAAGAAAACTTAGGGGATAGGCCGGCGATTTTTCGGTTCTCACAAACTGACCAACCGTTTTGTCCTCTCTCCTATAAATAGTATGCATGGGGTTCCAATATAATTCCTCATCCTTAAGCTTTAAACTTACACGATAGTTACATAAGCTAGATATATTATTCACACTCTAGTGGAACGTACCACTGCTACTCTCCATCGTTTCTTTATTTATGTTGTCTAAATATAAACATCTGATCAAAACTTGTAATAAGACATTTATTTCGTAGTAACCATTAAAGGTATTTTTCATGTAATATTTTTAATATAACCACACACGTTGGTGGAGAATGAGATCTACCTTTTGGTTTTGATTTTACTTTTAGTAAATAAAGACAATTTTTTGAGAGAATATTCTTTTATATTTCGATATATCTTTACAGAGATTTAAGGTCTATTTATCGGCAAGAAAGCTACCTATATTTAGCTGTACAAATTTCAAGCCTAGAATAAAGGTTGACCCTTGACGTAAGGGATTACAAATGTTAATTATGATAATCTCTCCATTCTAACAGCTCACGCTAACACTCCTCCTCAAGTTGGTGCACATAGATCTTTAATGCCCAACTTGTCAAGTGAGTTGTAGAAGCTCTTACTGCATACAGCTTTTGTAAGTATGTTTGCTAACTAGTCTTCGGATTTAACAAAAGGAAATCGAATTATCCTGATCTTGAGATTTTGTTTGATGAAATGTCGATCCACCTCTACGTGTTTGGTTCAATCATGCTGGATGGGGTTGTGCAAAATATCAATAATAGTCTTATTGTCGCAGAATAGATCCATTTCACAGCTTTGGGTAAAGTCAATTTCCATTAACAGTCTTCTAAGCCAAAGAAGCTCACATAGACCTTTAGCCATCCCACGAAACTCAACTTCAGCACTCGACAAAGCCACCACATTTTGCTTCTTACTTCTCCAAATAACAAGGTTCCCACCAACAAACTTGAAATACTCCGAGGTGGACTTTCTGTCCGAGATATTTCCTGTTCAAACTGCGTCTGTATAGCCTTATACAATTAGGTGATTATTCTTTGAAAACATGAGTCCTTTTCCAGGAGAGGATTTCAAGTATCAAAGAATTCGGGTTACTGCATTCATTTGATCTTCACTCGGACAATGCATGAATTGACTTACTACGCTTACCGCATAAGCAATGTCTGGGCGAGTATGTGAAAGATAAATTAGCTTCCCAACTTATCTCCGGTACCTTTCTTTGTTTATTGGCACTTGGTCTATGTATTCTCCAAGTTTGTGATTTTGGATTATTGGTGTGTTTGTAGGCTTACATTCCAGTAGTCCCACCTCGAATAGTAAATCTAAGGTGTATTTTCGTTGAGAAAGAAATATACCTTGCTTTGATCTCACAACTTCAATTTCCAGAAAATATTTAAGTCCTCCCAGATTTTTCATCTCGGATTCCATTGCCAATTGTTCTTGAAGTCTTGATATTCCTTTTGAATCATCCCCTATAATAATCATGTCATCTACATAGACTATCAAAGTTGTTACCTTGCCCTATTAATGCTTTAGGAATAGTGTATGGTCTGAGTTGCTATGTTGGAATCCATATTTCTTCATTGCCATGTTGAATCTCCCGAACCATTCTCGAGGTGATTGCTTTAATCCGTACAATGCTAGCTATAACTTGCACACAACCTTAGTCTCAGAGGTTACTGTGTAGAGTGGTGGAACATCCATATAGACTTCTTCATCAAGATCACCATGGAGGAAGGCATTCTTTACGTCAAACTGGTGTAGTGGCCAATCAAGGTTTGCTACAAAAGATAGCAAAACTCTAACTGTGTTCAACTTGGCAACTAGTAAGAAGGTTTCTTGATAATCTATGCCGTATGTCTACGTGTAGCCTTTTGCTACTAGTCTCGTTTTATATCTGTTGATCGATCCATCTGCTTTATATTTGATGGAGAACACCCATTTACACCCCACTGTCCTTTTTCCTTCAGGTAAGGGAACAAGAATATATGCTTCGTTTTTCAACAATGCCTCCATTTCTTCCTTCATAGCCTGAACCCACTTAGGGTCTGTTAGGGCTTACTCAACATCGGTGGGAATGTGGATTGAAGAAAGTTCATCCACCAAAGTTTTGAGAGGTTCAGAAAGTCTTTCTACGGTAACATAGTTGGCAATTAGATATTTTGATCTTTGTTCTTCAACCTCCGGAGAGTACTTATTTGGTGGCTTGCCACGATTACGCATGAAAGGTAATTTATAGCCAACAAGAGTATCCATATCGTTAGAAATCTGAGATGTGGCAAGAGAGCTTACCTCAAGGATATTCTCAAGAGATGGGTCTTTAGGTACTAGGGGATAAGGAGGCTCTATTTCAGCTTCAAGTCCTAACTCAATTTTAGGTACGGTTTCAAGTCCTAACTCAGTTTCAGGTACCACTTTTGGGACTCTATCAACTTCTGAAGCTATAGCTGGCTCTGTATTATGTTCTGCTATTGGGACTCTATCAACTTTTGAAGGTACAGTTGGATTTGTATTAGGTTCTACCTAATCAAATCTTAGCCAATTCGGTTCTTCCTCTCATATCTCCCTCTAAAGAGAAGAATTGGATGATGGAGAAAAAAAGGTGTCAGATTCTAAAAATGTGACATCCATAGTCACATAGGCGCGTTTGTTGGCTGGATTATGGCATCAATACCTTTTTTTGATGTATGGCATATCCCAAGAAGAGACAGCGAATGGCATATGGATCTAGCTTTGTGCAATGGTTCTTATGGAGGTGTACAAATGCGACACATCCGAAAAAGGAATCATCAATATTGAAGGTAAGGAAACATAAGTCGAAAAAACCTACAGTGGAGTACTAAAATTTAAGACTTTAGATGGCATCCGATTGAGAAGATGTACAGCTATGGCAACGCATCTACCCAATGTCGACTTGGTACATGAGCTCCAATTAGCAGAGCCAGGGCAATTTCAAGTAAATGTCGTTTTTTTCTTTCAATCCGTTTTGCTGAGGCGTCTGTGGGCATGAGGTCTCATGAATAAGTCCATGATGTTGGAAGTAATTATGGAACCGTTGATTCACAAATTCCCCACCATTATCTGATTAGAGAATCTAAATCTTGGCTGAGAATTGAGTTTGAACCATTGTATGGAAGGACTGAAACACATTTAATACCTTATCATATACTGAGAGAGAGAGAGAGAGAGATGGTGAGTTTCAATTCAAAGCTTTTCTGAAAAGGACCTTTATGTGTTTTCAAAGAAGCAAGTACCGTAGGATCTTATTCTAAATATATATAAATTAATATATATATATATTATTGTTAGTAAAAAACTAAAATATTCATAAGTTTTTTTTTTTTTCTGTAGCTGTTAATCAGAAATTGATCGAGAAAGTATGAAGATATGATTTATTTATTTATTTTTTTTTTTAAAAAATGGAGAGATTAATTAAGAGAGAGTGTTTAATTTGGTAATAACATATTTATGAAAGAGAGTTTAATACGTAATATTTAATCTAATGATTTATGAGAGAATTTCTTTTTTTAATAATTTAAGGTGGTGTTTGGTTTTGTTTTTAAAAACAAAAAAAAAAACAACAACTTTAGAGTGTTTGGATAAATGTTTTATAAAACTTGTTTTTAAAAACAAAAAACAAATTTTTAAAAGTTACAACTAAAAAGTTAAAAACAATTTTTTATTGTTTTCTATTGTTTTCAAAACAAGTTTTCAAAATAAACCACAACTTTTCCCTTCAAATAACTATTTCACTTATTTTAAAAACAATATCAAACACATTTATATTGTTTTCCGTTTTTTAAAACTACTTTTAAAAAATACTACCAAACACATCACGTTTTTAAAAATAATATTTTTAAAACATGATTTTTATTTTAAAAAATAGTTTTAAAAAAATACCATTTTAAAAACGATACCAAGCGCGCCCTAATTAGTTTAGAATGTCTTTAAAAAAAAAAAAAAATTCTTGTTTAGTAATTTTAATTTATATTAAAATTGTCATTTATAAAAAAAAAAATTAAATTTGAGTGTAAATAAATAATTTACAGATCGTAAGAAGAAGTTCTCTATAACCAAGGAAGCACGGATACGGATACGGATACGGGATACGGATACGGCACGATACGGGGATACGGTAAATCTCCAAAAACTAGGATACAGATACAGCAGGATACGTCAATTAAAATAATATATATTTATATATATTTTTTTAAAAGAATATATATAAAAGGATATTTGATAATTCATTCAAAAATCAAAACATATTCATATCCAATCATCCAAATAAAACATGTCACATAACAACCTAAGTCATAACAATGTAACATATTACAATATCCAAATTAAGTCGTAACATATTATAAAATTGAAAATCCAAATAAAACATACGTCACATAAGTTATAGTATATTACAAAATCCAAATAATACATAAAATAAACTCATAAAATAGATACTAAATTCTTAATTAACTTCATTATCATCATTTACATTATTAAAGGATCTAAATAATTCGGCATCTAACTCTAGTTCATAAAGTGAAAGGTTTGCAATCTCAAGTATCCCGTTATTCTCTATGTCAATCAGTCAATGGAATCAAAGCCAAAATTTCTTTACAGTTTCATTTGACCCCTAATATTTTGAAATTATAATTTGACCCCGTTTTATACTAAAATAATTATAATAGTGCCCCAAATGTATCCTCCAAGTATCCCTCAAGTATCCTCCAAGTATCCCTCAAGTATCCTCTAGTCAAACTTGTGAAAAAAGTCAACGGATACGCCATTTGGTGTATCGGATACGTATCCTGGAGTATCCGGGAAGTATCGGAACTGGATACGAGTTCGATACGAGTTACCTCCACCAAATGAAGTATCTGTGCTTCCTAGTCTATAACAAAATGGTTGTGTAAATGTGTAATTCCTACAATCTCTTATTCGGGTCACACAGGCCCAGCCCAAATCCAGGCCCATGTACTCAACAAATGAACAAAAGAGAACTACTAACCCAAGGTTATGAAACTGACCTACCTATATAAACACTTGTATATGCAATATGAGCACCCCTTGAACCCGCAAGCAGTTCTTCGAAGCAGTCAACGAAATGGTAATGTCTTCTTCGATTCAATCTTATCTCTTTGGTATTTCTATGCTTTGTTGTTTACATTTTCTCTGCAACTAAATATTATAAATGAAAAAATCTGGATTTGATTATTTGAGTTGGATTTTAGTGGAGTTTGATTTGATTTAGAATCTGAATTGGGTCTAAACTTGGGTTAAAAATGGATTTATCGTAATCTTGAATGTTTTTGTGAAACTGGGTTTATGTTTGTTTTGGATGAAAATACGAGTAACTTGTAGATGATGTGTTTGTTGATTGATGAAACATGAATTTCTAACTATTTAATTCAATAGAAATCTGTAAAAAGCTGTGAGTGGATGACTTATTTAGGGTTTTTAGTTTGTATGTTTTTTTTTATTTCGAAGTATACACAGAATATTAATATGTGAAAACTGTGACCAGACATAAGTCAAGTATCTACCTTTATAATATGGTGGTTGATACAGTTACATGTCTGGGAAATTGATGTAGTCTATCGTTACAGATGCGTCTATGCTGTTTGTGCTCGCATCTGCTCCATTTAGATTCGACATGTTTCTATTTTAAAAGCAATTTTTTGTGGCGGAGTTTGAGTTTGAGTTAGTGTTTCTCTAATTGTTTGTAGTCTTGAATCTTGATGACTGTAGACATTTATGTGCTAACATTAAAACAATATCAGCGAAGAGTTCTCAACTGGTTTAGTTAGTTAAATTTTGTGCTTCATTTGGTTTGAACATAGAACATATAATTTAACAATAGTAAATGAGGAATAGATTAAACACTATACATGTACACTAAATTGATCTTAGCTGCAATGTTGGAGCATTTGGTTCAATTTATTGATCTATGGTTTACCATTGTTTGAATCCTCATTAATGCCTTACCAGTTAATTCTTGCTGTGTTAACATCCGAAGAATCACTCTTCCTTGGTTTAACTAGTAATTCTTGATGTTTTATTGAGTTCTCATTCTTTCTTTGTGATCTACAGCCGAAGCAGATTCACGAGATCAAGGATTTCCTTCTCACTGCAAGAAGGAAGGATGCCCGTTCTGTTAAAATCAAGAGAAGCAAGGATGTGGTCAAGTTCAAGGTTCGCTGCTCAAAGTACCTGTACACATTGTGTGTGTTCGACAACGAGAAGGCCGACAAGTTGAAGCAATCTCTTCCCCCAGGTATAGGCATATATTGTTTACTTATACTTTCAATAAATGCGTTACACTTTTTTGAGAGAGTAATAAAAAAATTGATTGAGTAGAGAAAAAAGAGTAGACCAAGAAAGTAAAACCTGTGAAACTATCATCTATTTACACTAGCAAAACCAGCTAAATCTGATGGTTATAAATTAGTTTCGAGTCTTGTTTGAGATTTTGGTTCTGCTGATCCTGCCTTTTTTGCTGTTCAGTTGGGTGGGGGAGCTCATGTTATATTCTGGTTGATTTATTCCCACATCAAATCATTTTGCAACTTCTTATCTGCTCTTCTATATGTTTTGCTGTTTTGTTATTGTAACTACATCAAATGAAATGTTATAACAGTTATTATCTGGTCCGTGGATTTTGATCTGTTCCCATTTGACTTGTTCCCTTGAAGCAATAGTAATCGTGTTGGTTTTTTTTTTACCTAATCTTTCCCTCTATTTTGCTTGTTTTGGTAGAACAATTGAGCAACTATATTTTTCTATGAAAAAACAAAAGAGGACTCTGTCCTTAAGCATTTGTATTGCTTATTCACGGGATATTTTATCTGTCTATCAATATACTTGGGGGTTATTTATTTATCTTCATGCTTTCGTTTGCCAGGTTTGAGCGTGCAAGACCTGTGAAGGTATTGGTCAAGACTCGAAGTTGAAGGAGCGGTTTAACGGTGTGATTGAAATCGAAGAAATTTTGTTTTATGGTTTTCCTTGAAATTGTTAGCCTTAACTTTGTGTATTTTGGTGATAAATTTTATCAATTTCCATTAGTTTTCTAGTACTTGATATGTTATTCGGCAGAGTTTATAAGACTGGAGTTGTATGTTTTATGTGAGTTCGGTTTTATTGATCAATCATATCATTATTATCTATACTTAATTTTATTTGTCAGTTATTATTATATCACTGAACAATTTCATGTAGTAAAAATTATTATCAGGTAAATTTTTTAGAAAATTTTGTTGGTTTGTTTTAATTAATATTAATAACCTTGAAAAATGTTAGGTTTATGTTAACACTGGCATTATGGCAATCCTTTTATGGTTTCTTATGAAATTTTGTAGACAGTGCACTTTTCCTTTCGCATACAATGGCAACTCTTTTATGGTTTCATATGAGTTTTGGTCATTGTTATAGTGGTTGTTGATCTCATCGAAAAGGTTTGGGCCACTAATTTTTATAGTGGTTAATCTCATCGGGTTTTGACAAACTTTTGGATTGTTTTTATAGTGGTTTATTTCATTGAGTCTTGGCAAACCTTTGATCAACCATGTTGATTTAATCAGTTTTTGAAAGACCATAGGTATTAGATTTCAACATACATTTATAAATGAGAAATTTCGTTTACATACCTCTTAAAATTTGTAAAATTTTTTCTAAACTTATTGTATTAGTAGGTTTCTAATCAATTAAGATCCCTTAAAAAATGTTAAAAGATCTTTGTAGAGAATTTTGTAAGCTAACGATCTATTTTGGAGCATAATTGAGTTATTAATTGTAGACAATGTGTACACGTAATTTTATTTTTGATCATAAGACGTGGAAGTTATAATTTTTTTTAATTTTTTTTTTTTTATCTAATACAATTATCTTGGATTAGGTTTGGAGGGAGATATGAGAGATATATTAGGTCAATCTCATATTATTATTTTATTTTTGACTTCGGGATTTGGATTTAAACCTAAAATCTCAACCTAGGCCATTTGCCCATCTCATCTTGTTATTAGATTTTCAGAAATGTTAAGCATATTCCACTAGATATAATATATCATATTTGTCATCGCTCAATGTAACTTGATGATAAATGACGTTTGTTTATTATAATAATGTCAATGTGATTTGATGATAAATAACACTCATTTAGCATAATAATGTCATAGGTTTGAGTCGCTCACCGTAGGTTGGATTTATGAGGTAGAAAAAAGTGTTAAATTATAATAATGGATTACAAATTTACAATGACCGCCAACTTCCTAACATTTACCAAAATTAGCCAAACCCCATTTTTCAAATTTTCTGAAGGCATGATAACGTCAACAAAAATCTTCTCAAAAACAATTTGTTGCTTCTTCATGAAATCACGCAAAGTACAATTCCAAGTATATCCTTCTTAGATGCTTTGTTCACAAGTCACAACTTGTTAGTCTGTACAATTCATTTGACTTTTCTCAATTGGTTTCCATCCTCTTAAACAGATATACCCACTTTCCTACCATTCAACCATTCATCAAATCACACTACGGATTTGATGCCTTTATTTTTTTTCAACTCAGGCCAAAATAGGACTTTCATCGAACAGAATGAGGGTAATTTTGTCATATTTTTTCAAATTGAGAGCAAGAAAGTATATACCAACACTTTTAAATTTATTTTTAAAAAATTTAATACTTAATAGGTCAATGGACTGTCGAAACTTTAATATTTCTTTTTTATATTTTACTTAGTAGTCTTAGGTTTGAAAGACGACTTCTTAGTTTTTATTTTATCAGTTAGCTTTTATGTTTTTAGTGAGAAAAATAAAATAAAAAAGTAATTTTTATAATTCTGAGTTAACAATTACATAATAAATTTGTTATATTTATAAAATCAATAATTATACTTTATCCAAATCTGGTATCCAAATGATGTAACATCACTATAATCCATTCATTTAAATTGTACTAGATTTGTATGATATAAATGAATGAATTATAAAAATATTATATCATTTGGATATTAAATTTGGATAAAGTAAAATTACTATTATAAAATATTAAAATCGAGAATAGAGGCATGTCGGGATGTATATGGTCTATATATCCATAGATCATAATCCAGCTCCATCCCTACAAATAAAATAAATATTATGCATCATCGCTTTATCACCGATAGAGAATAATCTCCATTCCTATTCTAAAATAGAGTTGATTGTTGTGATTTGTGAATATTTATATCTATGGATAATTTTATCATCCTAAATTATACGTGTCGAAATCACAGGAACAATAATGAAACAGTAGGTAGAGTATCATAATTTAGTAATTTAGTGCCGTAGGGACTAGGGAGTTAGGTACTTAGGTGTAAGTAAGAAACACGTGATGAATTCATAATTGACACGAAACTAATTAATTAAATAATAAATAAATAAAAAAGGTCGCAAACTCTTATTTATTTCTAATTGCTACTTCATTTTTTAATTATTTCGATTCTTTTCCACTATGTCTTCATTATTTGTAAATTTACCTGGTTTGACAAATCCCACCTAGCAAATGAAAATCATTGTCATCTTTTTAATTTTTAGATTAGATTAGGAGAACCGATTCATTTGGACACTAGAGAACTTAATATTTTTTGTTTGAATACCATCGTATCAACTAAATGATTGATATTATAAATGAAACGATTGTTTAAATATAATATAATTACATAAAACTAATTATGCAATAAATTTTTTTTTATCGAGTATCAATAATGAATTTTAATTTTATAGTTGAGGCTAATAATTAAATTGAAGAATAATTTATTAGATGTTGAAAAAATATATCTTTTTCCTTGCAATTTTTTATAAGATATTCATACTTTAAAAACTTATTTTTTATATTTTTTTTTTCAATTGATTGATTTAAAAACTTGTGAAGCACTTTTTATTAGCTTTGTAGTTGTAATATTATTTTTCTTTAGATATTATGTTTAGTAGAATTATTGGGCCTAATAACTTTATAGCAATAAGAAAGACTAAATCATGAATTTTTCAATATTAAGAAGATTATTAATAAAAATATTTTGCCAATATTATAAGCAAATTTCATCTTATTATACTCAAGTAATTATTTTTAGTGTTTTAGGTGAAAAATTATTTACCAAACCTAGTCATATTGACCAATAATATATATATATATATTTGATATATAAATATAAATTTATAATTTGTCATTTTTAAGTAAAGAGAAGGTATTTCTAATAATATTAAATATTTACATTTGTGTTGGATAACAATATTATTTGGATAAAATATCCATCAATATTATTTTAGTAAAAATATTACATACAACTAATGATATTGTGCTACTATATTGTTTTAGAATAGTTATGGAGCAATTGATATTCATTGAATTAAAATCTAATAGTTCGAATATGTTACTATTTTTTTTAAAAAAAATTAACATTTTTTTTATGTGAGTTTTCTCATAATTATCTTTTAATCACACATTAATATACTGCATAAAGGAGAATTGTGTAATTAAAAGAAGAAAATTGGAAGTTTTCCAAATATAATAAAACTAAAAGAGCATAAATGCAAAATGCAGTCCACGTCACTGTCTTCTTCTCTATTGTCTTTTTTAAAAACCCCACTGACTGACTGAACAATCTCGCAGCTTTCAGCACACACTTCAAAGAGACCCGAATCCGGATCCAAATTCTCGCTATTCGGGTCGATCAATGTTGGGAGACTTCTGCCCCTGTCCGTGCTTCGGAAATCGGAGCTCCAGTGATCCCGAACCCGACCGAGACCCGGTTCTACTGGTGTCGGGTATAGGGGGGTCCATTCTCAACGCAAAGAAGAAGGAGAAGAAACTCGGGTTCCAGACCCGGGTTTGGGTCCGGATTTTGCTAGCTGATTTGGAGTTCAAGAAGAAGGTCTGGTCTCTCTACAATCCAAAGACTGGTACTCTCTCTCTATATATATATATTTTTCTATCCATACAATGCATGCATACATATATATTGTGACAGCGAATTCGTACCATTAAAAATTCGTTAATTCTAGTTTTTAGTGAATTTTAGTGGATTTGTAGAGGTGGGTACAAGACTACAAAGTTGTTAATTTTGCGTTTTTAGCGAACTTGTACTATGTATGCATATGCATTTGTGTTAAATTTGGTATTTAGCTGAGGTCGTGTTTGGTTGATTTAGCGAATTTCTACTGGTACAAGTTTGCTAATTTTGTACAGGATACAAATATGTATGTATGCATATACACTTGTTTTAAATTTGGTATTTAGCCGAATTTGTATGGCTATAAGTTGGCTAATCTTGTATGGGGTAGAACTTAGAACTATGTATGTATGCACATGTATGTACTTGTGTTGTGTTTGGTTGATTTGGCCAACTTGTACTGGGATAGAGATATGTGTGTATGCATATGTACTTGCGTTAAATTTGGAATTTTATTTAGTGAGGTTGTGTTCGGTTGATTCAGCGAACTTGTACAGGGTACAGATGTATGTATGCTTATGTACTTGCATTAAACTTGATGTTTCTTTTGGTTGAGGTTGTGTTTGGTTTGCCAAGAAAGTAAGAGGAAACTTAGAGATTGAGAGGAATAAGAGATGAGGATTTAATTCA
Organism: Acer campestre; assembly: GCA_954870605.1. Classification (NCBI taxonomy): domain Eukaryota; kingdom Viridiplantae; phylum Streptophyta; class Magnoliopsida; order Sapindales; family Sapindaceae; genus Acer; species Acer campestre. Next base: position 20,397,048 of record OX940808.1, on the reverse strand, counting down.
GAATTTTGACGTTCCGTTGAAAAATATACTGTTTTCAATATATGAACTTTGACTTGTAGTTAAAATTGTAGCTGACTTGTAGCTAAAAATGTAGCATAAGAAGATGAAAATGCTGGTTTCTTCAAACCAAGGCCATAATTATTGATAAAAATCAGAGACATTTTTGAAATTTCACCGTACTTTGTGTTGTTATTCCAAATCTATTGATAATATTGTTTTGGAAAATCCATCATATTTGGGGTTTTTATACAATTTAAATTTTTATGTCAAGTGTTTTTGTAATTGTCTAACCTTAGTCTTTATAGGAACAATAACACTTTCAGTTGCTACTGCTTTTTTGAATGTTTGGAGCCTATTAATCGTTTCTGTAATTTTTTGTTTTTCCTTCGAATATTGTGCTGGTGAAATCACTATTTGGTTTGGTTACTTTAGTCTCTTTAAGTTAATTTCTGGAACATGAAAACTTGCACTGAAGTTTGTGTCTTTCTGCTTTTCAGGTTATACAGAATCGTTGGCTGATGACACTGAACTTGTGGTTCCTGATGACGATTATGGGCTGTACGCAATTGATATTTTGGATCCTTCATTGGTAAAAACAATATTCTTTGCCATCCATGCTCATGATTTAGAGAATGCTATTGTTATTTTGTAACCTTGTGCCTTTCCTTTTCCTGAAAATACCATGACCGTCACGTAATCACTCTTAGGATTGGGCTGTTGGAAGTACTACATAGTCATGAAGATTGAGAACTAGACCATATTCTTTGTCAACACTACAAGCATCTACTAGGAGAAATTCAAATATGGTATTAGGTCAGAGACTCACTCAAGATCCCAAGAAACTTGCACTTGAACTAGACCATATTCTTTGTCAACACTACAAGCACCAATGTTTATTCTAACTTCGGACTTTATTGATGACTGTCAAACTCATTTACTAAGATGAGGACTGATGCATTATGTTTCTCAAATCAAAATCAACAGGAAACATCCAAAACTAAACCTCACAGCATCACATCAAACTTTGTAAAGTCTTTTACTGAAAATCTGGGAATCCCTCTCTTTATTGTTTTTCCAATTTTGCATTTTCTACTTCCATTTAGACATTCCCAAAAGGTTTAGAGTATTTTGAGTTACAATAAATAAAACCTTTTAGAATGTGCCTGCTGAGGGTAACATGTTGATGAACTATGATGGGGCTAGATTACAAGCTCAATATTTTATTGATATTGCGGTAACCTTGGGGGATTTCTTTGAAAGTAAGGTTATTGAAGTAGTTGATGATAGCTGTTCTTAGCACATTATATGAAAGGAGTATATCAAGTTGTATCACACTATAATGATTAAAATTATCCTTACTGTATAACATGTTAATGAAGTTTGTATGTTTTGTAAAACAAAAATGGTGAAAACACATGGTATTAATATTTTGGAGAAGCAGGAGAGTTCATATATATATATATATATATATATTAGTCATGTTTCCTAAAAGGCATAAAACATCTTTTAGTCCTTTTTTGGGTCAAAACTAGTTTTTGGAGAATATGTTTTTCGTTCTCAACTCTAGTTATTGAAATACAGTGCCAAACAGGCTTATTGTTTATTATTGGATTAGTAAAACTGAAGCCCTAAGATGTCAGGCTGTCTATCAGCTATTCAGCTGCATCAGATTTGGCCTGGCAAGGTGGTGTCGTTACTCATTTTGAGTTTCCATCTGATTGACATACACTATATCGTGTTCTATTTTGCGAAAATAACACAATTATTGTTTTATTCATTGGTGGCAACTCCTATTCATAATTTAATCCTGGAATCATAATTCAATAGGGAACAGTTAAATTTAATCTATCATATGTGACATTACAGTTTCATTTCTTCTCAAGAAAAGGAGAAAGTGACATTGCAGTTTATTTGTTTCTGATATTATAGCTGCTTGATGTTTCAGATGGTAAAACTTATACATTTGACGGACGTATATCATTTTCATGATATGATAGACATGTTAGTTGGATGTGGGTATAAGAAGGGAACAACGTTATTTGGATATGGTTATGATTTTCGGCAAAGCAATAGGTATTTGAGCTACATATTGCTCTTATCTACTCAAATATCTTAACAATACTTGATAATGACCGAAGTTTCCTTTTTGCTCGAGTAAATTCTGTGTATCATGGTTCTATTGTTGTTAGGATTGACAAGTTAATGGAAGGCCTTAAAGTAAAGTTGGAAACTGCATACAAAGCTGCGGGGGATAGAAAGGTTACTATAATTTCACACTCAATGGGTGGACTGCTGGTGTTGTGTTTCATGTCACTCCATAAAGATGTGCGTATATTTATTTATTTTTTTATTGTTGGCTGGTGGAAACATTTATCAGAGTTCATGGAATTATATGGAAAATTTCCAACCCTGTTGTTTATGATAGGCATGATGGTAATTTAGATCCTCCGTCAGCAGGTATTTTCCAAGTTTGTGAATAAGTGGATTACAATCGCAAGCCCTTTTCAAGGTAATTTTCTTTACATAATATTTTTTGTGTTTACAAATTAGTGGTCCTCTCTCTCTCTCTCTTTATTTTGTGCGTGTGTCAATTGTAAGCAATAGTTGCTGGAGATTTTGTTGATCAAAACCATGCTCTACTCTAAAATTATAAACTTCACTTGGGGTTTCTTGGGTTATTAATAAACAGGCTAAATTGCTTGAAAGAGGGATCCACTGTATAAGAAACAGCTTTTGTTTAAGGTTTGCCAAAACAATGTGGTTTGCACAAGTAAACTTTACTATTTTAGAATTATTTCTAATTGTTGAAAAAAATGTGAAAAAATAACTGGGGTCCTACTGAAAGCTCATGGGTACTATAAATGTTGCCTTAATTTTCCAGGTATTTACTCTAGCATGGTTAATATATGTTAAGTGGAGCTTATCAAAAATTAATATTTTATTTGGAAACAAGAATATTAAAATGCACCACTCCAGAGTTTCAGTATTCTACAAGTAGCATATAATACACATTCATGATACTGGATAAGCGATTGTCTAGCGTCACCTTATTGGCTACATTTTTGTATCAGCTTAACGGTAAGTTTTTTTTAGTGAACTTTAGCTGCTTGTTTGAGCTGTGTTTCATGGCTTGTAAATGACAGTGAGATGCAGGAAAATGCAAAAGCAAACTCAAATACCTTTACCAACTTCATTTTGTATATAAATATGAAGTTGGACTTATCTACAGTTATCTGACTTGGGGTTGATGAGATGAATTCTTATTTTTCTTGAATAATAGTTTAATGTTTTGCTATCCTACTGAATAGCTATTAATAACACACGGTTTTCACTTCTTTCATTTTGTAAGCCATGTCTCCTGCAGTTTCTTTTGTCGATGTCATCTATCTAAGTAATTGTGTGTTAAGCGAAATATTCCTCAACGAAATTATAAGCATGAAACTGAACTATAAAGTAAATGTATAATGTAGCTTTGAGAATAAAACTCTATAAGAGGTAAAAACAAGTGGTTCAAAAATATACTTGGAATACTTGAAGAATGCCTCCTCCCTCTTATTCTGTATTAGCTCTGTTTTATTTATTATTTATTATTTATAATTTATAGTTATATTATTATTGTTATTTTGGCAGACCTAGTAGGTTAGGGAAACTTGATTGAATATTGATTTATATAATGTTTGACAGGTGCACCAGGATGCATCAATGATGCACTCTTAACTGGGTTACAGTTTGTTGAGGGCTTTGAAAGCTTCTTTTTTGTATCAAGGTGGACTATGCACCAACTGGTAATCTTCCAATTTAAATAGCATAGACCTTCAAGTGTTTAATTTTGAAAGCAATAAACGTCATTCGAGCTTATTAAATCTGAATCAATGTTTTCTAACCTGATAGTGGTACTAATGCAGTAATGCTGATTCTTTAGTAAGAAAAATGGAACTTTGATGTTCTTAAATGTATAAGACTTGGAACTGTCGGAAACAAAAAATGCCAAAACTGGATTTGTCTTTTCTAATGTGTATGTTTACTAATAGTCTTGTTTAGCCAATTTGCTACACAATCCATAATTGCCTAATACTGCCACAACTATTCTGATGTTCCATGATTGTTGGCTTGTTGCTATTTCCTTGCCACCTCTACTAATCCAAGTGTCACTAATGCCTGCCATATCATCACCTGATGTAGCCAAGATAGAAATATGATAGATAAAAGCGGGCTAAACATGATTAGATAGGGTCAAAAGTTTGTTATCTGACTTAAAGCAGCTCAAAATGTATAAGCAAAGGGCCTGGATCTTAACTGATGAACTAGGAGAATTCCAATAATCTTGGTTAAGATGATTGCTGACTTGTGTGTTAATATCTTAAATTTCTTGCTATTGTAATGTTTAAGTGGATGGGTAGATGCCCAACCTTTTGCAGGTGATGAGAAAAATGATGGTAGGCTTTTTATATTATCTTAATCTAATTAAATAATACATCTCACACATCCCTTTAATATTTCTCAGCGTTATCAAATTCTGTGGACTGCTTATAAAATAGCAATCTTTCGTGAAGTACCAAATATGATGCAGATTTTATGTTTCTGTTTATGTATAGTTGGTTGAGTGCCCGTCAATCTATGAGATGTTGGCAAATCCTGAATTCAAGTGGAAAAAGCAACCTCAGATTGACGTTTGGCGAAAGCAATCTGAAAATGGGGAAGCTTCTATCAAACTGGAGTCATATAGCTCGGTTGAAAGTATTAATCTATTTGAAGAAGCGTTGAGGCAGAATGAGGTAATGTTTCAGAACTTTCATAGCTCAGAAACATTTGAGATTATTGTGATGGGCCATGAAATATTTATCCATTGAAATCAATTGTGTGCTGAATCAGTGCTCATTTTTTACTTTCCATGAAGTTAACAACTTTAAATTTGTATTACCACATAGATTCTAATGAAATCGATGACTTTTGGCAAGTTTACCTTGAGCTGACTCTCCATTTCCCTTTAGTTTATTGACTTCATTAAGAGCTTGTTGCTGGATGACTTAATTAACCAACTCAACTGATAGAATTTAGATGGTGAATGGTCAGTTGAGTTGACAGTAGGGGAACTCATGCGTTGCCAATTCGAGAAATTGTTTGAAACCCAGCTCTCATAAACAGCTGTGCTATCTTCTGACCGTAATATGTGAAATATATTTGGAATAATGGTTCTCTGGTTGAAGGATTGGCACAATGTAATTCTTCTCTAATTGTTGGTCAAAAGTTTGTCAATTAGAATCTCTAAGTCAACTTATACTGCAGTAAGCTGTTCTACTACATTGGAAAAATTTAAGTGGTCTTCTATTGGACAAATCTTGTGCATAACTGAGTGCATATAGCATATTGATGCTCAATCAGGTTTAAATTTCATGCCAAATTGAGGCAGGATGTTTCCAAGAATTAGTGTGAACCTAGAGGGAGTGGACCGTGGTAACTAAATAACAAGTGTGGAGGAGTGGCAACCAACTTTTGTTGAATTCTAAAATTAGTTTCATGCTTAAAAATATGATCATCTACCAGCAGAAAATCTTGAGGCTCTAATTAAACGTCAGGATGGCCTATTGACATGCATCTAGTAACTCTCTAGATATCAAAATTAGAACAAAGAAATGTTGAAGACCACAGTCCAATCTTTTGTTTTGAAAACAACATGCTGCACATGCAGGAGGAAAATGTCATAAATACAAACTGTATGTGTGTTGATTTCATTATCAATGCTTTTGGAGTAGTGGAGAGGAACTTAATGTTTAATATGTTTTTTTCACAATTTTGTTTGCAATCCTATTCCAGCCCCCTACAAATCAATAATAGTTCTGCTGAATCTAAATTCATAATTTGAACTTTGAAGTATGATTGTTTAGTGACTGTTGGTTTTCTCTAATTATTCCAAATATTTCAGTATTTCCTCTTGCATTAACTGTTACTGTTGTAAATCTTTTTTTTTTTTTCCACATTTTTGTTTAAATATATGATTTCATTGGCATTCACTTTTACATACTTCCTGAAAAGTATTGTAATTTTAAGCGGTTGTAGTTAACTTTTGAGGGGAATACAATAGCTTTGCCCTTCAACTTTTCTATTCTCAAATGGGCTGCTGGTACTCGCCAAATTATCAACAATGCTCAACTACCTGATGGGGTTCTATTTTATAACATTTATGGAACATCATTTGACACACCTTTTGACGTATGGTAAGCAACTTAACCACTTAATGAAATAGGATTGTGGTGTTAAGTTAAGAAGTAGCTCTGACATTTATTCTGACATTTATGTTCAATGCAGCTATGGCTCGGAGACTTCTCCTATTGAAGACTTGTCTGAAATATGCCACTCTATAGTGAGTACAGTTATTCTCTAAAATCATGATTTTTCCATATATTACAAGCTACTATGAAGGTCCTACGTCTAATTTCTCCTCTTGAGCCATGCTATCCATTACACTTGCCATTTTCATCATTAAATCATAATTGGATGATCCAGCTGGTAAAATTTGATTGAATAATAATTTCACAAGGATGCCTTGTGGTAGATAAGTAGATTTCATCAATTGTTTTGACGAGGGAAGGCCTACCTCTTCATCTATATGTGCGATTTCTCCATGCTATATATAACTTTCTTCTTTAACAACATTTGATATGGATCCATCATGTAATTGTTTATCCATTGAAGTGCTTGTTCATGATATTTGTGCTTAATTAATGAAAATTGAAAAATAAATGGAAAGAGTTCATGATTGCTCATTGATGTTATGATGAGCATCAAAATTATGCATTAATTTCCTTTTGGGTCATCATTGATTTGAGTCCTCAAAAGAATTTAAATACATGTTCGTTGATAGCACTTGACCTCAGTCTAATTCTTAAGTTCTTCTTGTACCATAGTTCATCTGAAAATTAGTATGTAGATGTTGATTGTTTTATGCTTGTAATATGTCGATAAGTTTTATGGAAAATACTGTTTGATTTATCTGTATTCCTCTTTGTCTTATCTACTTTGAGAAGTGAGCTTTATCAACTCTATAATCTTCGATACATGCCAATTGTTTGTGTGTGCCAAGATACCAATTAAATGATGCAGTCTTTGAAGATTGCGTTTCATTGATCTCAAAGTCATCATCATAGTTTCAAGCTTTGTTATACTTCTCAGTGTTCATTTATGACATATTTCTTGTACTTCTTCCTTGTTCCAGCCCCAGTATTCTTATGTTGATGGAGATGGAACTGTTCCTGCCGAATCAGCTAAGGTACTCTTTCTGACATCAACCAAGAATTTTGCATGATTTAAAGAGAGAATTGAACTTCTGTTTGAGTTAGATATGATTCTTTGTCTGTTCTTTTATTAGATTGATGAATCATTTAATACAATAGGACTGAGAAGAGAACTATGCCAACACAAGTTTCTCAATATAAACAACCCCAAAATCTCCAAATTGACAATTTGACTACCGAATTCTCAATATTTGGAGATGGAAATCAAATATAGATCCTAAATCCAGGCACACCATCTCTTATGTTTTCAAGCTTTTGTAGAGCAAGAAATAGTGAAATCAGATATAAGGAGATGAAATGCTATTGCATACAAACTCATGAATCCAAGCGGGATCAAACCCCAACTGTTGTGTAGTAAGTTGAGGTGTTATAGCAATGTGCTTTTATGTACTGTATAATTTGGTTTTGGTTTAAGTTATTCATTTAAATTGTTTTTATATTGTTAAATGCATTACAAACTTCTAACTTCTCTCTGCATTTTGAATGAATAGTGGTTTCTTGCTGTCTTGTGTAAATCTTGTATTAGCCTTTGTTGTGCTGAAGACTGAACGGGGTGTTTGCTTCGTTATCCAAATATAGTTTCGAACAAAATTTTGTTCAATTTCCATCGCATCCAAAAACAGTTTATGGTTACAATTTTAGAAGTTAATTCAAAATTTAAAAGCAAAGATTCCTTGAAAGTGTATCGTTGTTTTGAAAAACTATTTCCTGGTTATGAATCAAACCGCCCAAGTTTCCAACTCTCTTAAATCGTTGTTTTACTCCAGCATTTGAAAATACATAGATATAACAATCTTTATATCTGTTACTCAGGGGGATAATTTTCCAGCGGTGGAGAGAGTTGGGGTTGCGGCCAGTCACCGGGGACTTTTACGGGACAAAACAGTGTTTAAAGTTGTCCAAAAATGGTTAGGAGTTGAACAGAAGATCAGTACTAAGCATTCAAAAACTTCAAGAGTAGTAGATGTTGCTTCAACTCATAATGTTAGTGTATGATATTTGTATTCTCCAGTGTTGTAAGTTGTAACTATGACATGGTTTAATGTGAAGTCATTACATTTATAATCAAGTTTCATAAGTATTAAACTGATTCACAAGTATTGGAATCAAAATCGATTCCTTTAGCCATAACGCGCCAAACAAGTAGTACATATATACTAATAACTTATACAATACAAATTGTAGGTGGTGTGGTTCATGTTCATTGTCTTGATTCATTAGCTTGTGTTCTAAGGATGGATACAAGCACATTAACGGAAAGATAAATTATTATTTTTTAATGGGATTGGAGGAAGGAAGACGAGGACTAAGGACAATGTATGTAATGATTTGAGATTTATTTAAAGTAATCATTTAATATTAAGGTTAGTTTTCACATTTCAGATGGTGAAAAAAGAAAATTATTAACTTTCAAATATTTTGATATGGGTGTGAAAAATAAAATGGGTATGGGGGGGAATTTTTTGGTGGCAATAGCGCCACCCTACTATTATTTATTTATTTATTTTTATTGTTTTCTTTTCTAGAGATCAATCTTAAGGGTAGTTGGTTTTTTTGTCTGAAGATTGAATAGAGACTGAAATCTTGAATGACATTTTTTTTTTTTTTTTCATATATGAATATATTGTCAACATGTTTATTTAAAAAAAAAAAAAAAATCATCTGAAAATAAGTAATTTTACATTTATATCCATGTATGTGCTTCTACAAACAAAGTTCAATTTAACAAAACAAAAAATTCATCAAAGAATATAATTTTACATGTTCTGCAAACAAGTTCAAGTTCAATTTATTGTTATGAAAAAAAGTTCAAGTTATTTTACATGTTATTCAAGTTCCCATCCGGTGTATATAATTGAGGAAACCAATTTTTTTTTATTTTTTGTTTTTTGTTTCCCAGATCATATGCACCGGAAACCAAAAAAAAAAAAAAAAAAGGTTATTGATTTTTTTTTTTTTTTTTTTTTTATGAAATTGGACTGACCTAAGGGGGGAAAAGCATCATCACAAGCGATCATATGCTAAAAAACCCATAAGCAGTGATTAGAGTTTTTTTTTTTATTTAGGAACCTAGGCACCGGTCTATATGAGAAGTGATTAAAGCCATTTAAAATAAGAAATATGTTAAAAAAAAAAATATTTCTACAACATATCAAATTAGGATAAATTTAAAAACATATCTTCTTTGGGAGGATAGATTTGGAAGAGAATATTTTAATTGTAATCCAGTAATTTAGAATTAAGTTAAAAGTCATGATTTCTTATTTTATTTTTTAAGTTGTTTAACCACTTTACAAAATAAACAAAACAACTTATATGTTCGATTCAGACCCATTAAGTGTGGAAAAAACAAACAATCCTTATTCTTAGTAAAGATTAAGTGGTGCTAGGTTGGGTGTGGTGTTTAAGATGGGGAACTAGGGTGTGTAAAAAGGTTGAAGACGAGGGATTGTGATTGTAACACTATAAAATGGGCCTGATTCAGCTTTTAATCTTTGAACAGCTTACCTCATTCTCTAAATTCTCAATTTTCATCGATTAACGTTTGTATATTTTGTTTTATTTTATTATCTTAGTATTTTTTATTTTTTTATTAATTTATTTTCTCTATGTTTTATAGTGTTTTTTTATCGATCACGGCGTATCATCATTTTGATTTTAATGACATGGTTCCACCGCTGCAACTAGTGGGACTGTGGGAGATTCTGTTTTTTCTTATAATATTCAATTTATTTTGTTTTATTTTTAATATTTAGTATTATATTTATTAATTTATTTTCTCCATGTTTTACGGTGTTGACTATCGATATCTCAACGTATCATCATTTTGATTTTAATGAAACAGTTCAGCCACTGCAACTAGTGGTGAGATTCTATTTTTATTTTATTATTATTTTATATAACATTCAAGTTGTTTTATTTTATTTTTATAATATTAATTTATTATCTTAGTATTGTTTTTATTAATTTAAGGGTTAATAGCACCAATGCCCCCTGAACATATAGCACGGTTGCATAGTGCCCCCTATGCTTTTTTTCTCGGCATTAAACCCCTCGAACTTCTATAAATTTGCAAAAATTGATAGAAGAGGGACGGACGTCAAAGGCAAATTACACTTACACACTCTGATTATATGTATAATTGCATTAAAACTGAAAAAATATAATAATATCACACAAACACCCTTTGACTTGTTTGACTAATGTCTAAAAAAATAAAAAATATTAATATTAATAAATTTTAAAAATTACATTATAAGAAACTAATTATTAAATAAAAAACTAATTATTAAAAAAATGAAAAGAAAAATAAAAATAAAATACTCTAAAAAAATACAAGTGGAGATCAAAACAAAAACAAATTAAATTTAAAATTAAAATATATAAAAAATACTAATTATTATTATTATTATTATTATTATTATTATTATTAAATGAATTAATAATAAAAGTTTATCAAACCCAGATCAACCTCACTGTCCATCGTCCCCCACCACCGTCTCTCTCTCTCTCTCTCTCTCTCTCTCTCTCTCTCGCGTTCACTGTTCTCTCTCCCATTCGCCGATGAGATCGAGCGTCAATATCCTCCATTGGAAGTCAATCAGCGCCAGTTATGGTGATTTCTGGTGATTCACTCTTCTCTCACTCTCATTCGCCAACGAGATCGAGTGCCGACCTCCTCCGTTGGAAGTCGATCAGCGCTGGTGATGGTGATAACTGGTGAGATGACCGTGGTCGTGTGAGTGGGTGGGTTTGGGTTTGGAGTTTGGCTTTTGAATATTCGTATTATGTATTGTATTTCGATTTTGTTTAATTTCAGTTTGTATTTCGATTTATTTTCTTATTTTTTTGGTAATGGTGGTTTTTGAAATTTGGATTTTTTTGGTTTGATTGGGATGGGTTTGGTTTGATTTTCTGGGATGGGTTTGGTTTCGTTTGATTTTCTGGGTTTTAATGGGTGTTTGAATGATTTTCTTGGTTTAAATGTGGTGGTGTCATATTTTGGTTCTAGGTCTGGGTTTGATTTGGGGAAATTTTTCCAGATTTCTTGAAAATATCTGGAAAAACGTTTTGTTTTTTTTATTTTGTATAAACTTCAAATCTGGAATTTTTTCCAGATTTCTTGAAGTGATCTGGAAAAACAAAAATTGTTTGGGGAGAGAGAAAACATAGATGACAAGAGAGAGTTAATTTATTTATTTTTTAATTTTAATTTTTGTTATTTTTGTTAGGGTTGATTGATTTTTTAATTTTTTATTATTTAATTTAATTTAATTTATTAATTTAAATGCATTTAATAAATATATATATTATTTTTTATTTTTTATTTTTTTATTTATGTTTTTTAAAGTACAATTTTTTTTTTCACATTATAAAATTCAAGAATTACCAACTTTACCCCTGACTGTATGGTGTTTGTGTGATATTATTATATTTTTTCAGTTTTAATGCAATTATACATATAATCAAGGTGTGTAAGTGTAATTTGCCTTGAACATTTGTCCCTCTTCTGTCAGTTTTTGTAAATTTATAGAAGTTCGAGGGGTTTAATGCCAGAAAAAAAAGTATAAGAGGCACTATGCAACTGCGCTACAAGTTCAGGGGGTACTGGTGCTATTAACTCTTCATTTATTTTCTCTATGTTTTAGAGTGTTGTCTATCGATATTGAAGTATCATCATTTTGATTTTAATGGCATAGTTCAACTGCTCAACTAGCAGTAAGATTCTGTTTTTTATTATATTCAATCTGTTTTGTTTTATTTTTTATAACACTAATTTGTTATCTTAATATTATTTTTATTGATTTATTTTATTTATGTTTTACAGTGTTGTCTATCAATCTCGACATCATTTTAATTTTAATTCTGGAAATTGAGAAAGTGGGTAAAGACTTAGAGAATTAAAACGTCACTGTTCTAAACTTGTGTAAATGGGAACACTCATTTGTTTTAATGCCAGATGTAACCAGATTTTGAAGTTCAGCACAAACTCAACAGAGAAAGAGCTCAACAGAAGATCCTTATCCTTTTTTCTTGAGAGTAGTAGGGTTGGCATATGGGGTATGCTATTTAGTTAGTGGATATTTTTGTAGTATCTAGTAGCTATTGCATCATATTATCGGAAGAGAAATCTATAATCATTAAGGGGCCATTCGGTAATTTTCTGCTTTCCATTTTCTATTTTATATATTTTCTTTTCAAAACGGGAAATTGATTTTTTTGTTTTTGGAAAGTGAAAATGCTGAAAACGCGTCTGGTAGTCATAATTGAAAACATTATTCTTAAAAAAAGAAAAAGAAAAAGGTTTAATATTGTAATGTGTATTTAGTGAAATTGTTTTATATTTTAAAAGTAAAAATAATATTGTTTTTAATTAAATTATATATATTATTAACAAAAAAAAAGTAATTAAAAAATGATTTGTGTTTTATAATATTTTTCCTTAAAAAAAATAAAAAAGTCATTAATTAAAAGATTATTAAAAGTTTAAAAATTGTAACAATTTAAATTAATTAAAATTTGTCAATGATTAAACAAATGTGTCATTCAAAAAAATGATTAAACAAATATATAATTTATTGAGAATTAATGATTACAATGTGTATGTCAATATATATATACTATTTTATTTTTATTTTTGAAAAAATATATTTTAATATTATTGTGATAGTGACCGGAAAAAAAAAAAAATTGGAATAAGTGGGTCATATTAAATAAATAATGATTAAATACGTGGACCTCATTGAAAAAAAAAAAAAAAAAAAAAAAAAAAAAAAAAAAAAAAAACTGAGAACACCAATTTTGTGTTCCCAAAGAACCAATTTTTTACAACTAGTACATCGTTCTCCGTGTTTTTGGAATTTTTTGTTTAAGAAACGTGTGCGGGACAATTTCTTGTCTTTTTTTGACTCGAAAAACAAAAAATGGTTGTTTGGGAATGATGCCTAATAGCCCCTAAATATATGTAACATAGTTCTTATGTCCATTGCTTTCTCGTCGATTGTTTGATTTTTATTCATCCCATTTATATTCTCTATTGTATCTATAATTATTGAAGTTCTTTCATCTGATTTAATGTTCACTATTTATGATAATAACATTAATTCCACCTTGTTTCTTACGTCAATCATTTATTAGTAGGATCAAATTCAAACACAAACAAGTTTAACAAGACACATCTTATCAATTACAGTCAGTCGTCTCAAATATTTTTTCTATTTTCTTTCGATACAAATTGTGTCAATTCATTGTCACTCTCTTTCCATCCTTGGGGATACAATGCTCTTCCAATTGTTTTTATGTGTTTCACTCCGCAATGACTTCTTTCTTTCTATATTTGGATTTTTTTTTTCTACAATTTTTTATTTTTATTTCCTTATTTTATTAGTTACTTTTTGTTGTTGTATAATTCTGAATTTTGTTTTATGCATTCAATTCTATTAAGAGTTTCAAAGAATAACGTTGTTTTGGATTCTTCAAAAAAAAATTTCTATCTACTTAACGTAATGATAATTCATGATGTTGAAGGACAAATTCCTTGGAACAATTTTTCTGTTAAATAATTTAATATCTCTAACCTTTGTTGCATTCTTTAATTTTGTTGTAGTTGTTTTTTTCTTCACTTTCTTATCTCAAGTGATATTTGTTCATGTTTAAACATTATAAAATGGTTGTGTACATGTTATACTTATTGTTTTGAACTAATCGTAATGGTGGACTGGTGAGCAAACCATCCCTGATCGAACAATGAATAGTTGTTGTAAAATGTCTCAGCATCTACTATAAAAGCAAACTCATTCCCAATTACATCACTAGGTTGCACACTTGTAAATTTAACCGGGTCATTTAAATATGATAATTTTGGGTCGGTTTCGAGAGTAGTTCTATTGTCTGAAGTACACACATGTGAGGTTGAGAGAGTAAGTAGTCGTATTGTGTGAAGTACACATAGGTAGGGTTGAGGGAGTATGATCGGTGAAAAGCGAATGATCAATTGCAGCTTCTTGGTCATCGATGTTGCATGAAGAAGTACAATCAGAGGATTTAAATGTTGTGTTTGTGTAATCCCAATCGGAAGGCCCCATTTGGTTCAAATCAAAATTTTATTTGGAGGTGCTACCAAATATGATCTGACATTCATCACTCTATAAACATGGTGTTAATTTTTGTTTCCTTTTTTAAATGCACAAATGTTAAGTTATTTGAAACGCAACATGCAAAGGTTACACAAAGTAAATACATACTTCTATGAGAGAAGATAACAGTTGTTGTCCTTAAAATAGCCTTAAATGAGTTGAGTTTTTAAGTCATGAGTAGCAGCAAAATGACATTGGTGAACAACACAAAGGAAGCAGACATGGATTTTAATTCGAAAGATTTCAAATGGTGGGTAGGTTGCACCATTGCAAATGAATAGGTATCGAGAGGTATCGAGAGGTAAATGTGCAAATGATTTTTTTTTTTTTTTTTTTATTCAATTCTTTTGATTTTTTTTCTAAAACTATTACAACACTAAACTAATTAGAGTTTTTTTATTTTTATTTTTATTTTTATTTTTTTAATTTATTTTTTTAGTAATATTAGTTTTGAGTAGTGAAATGTTAAACAATAAAAGTGCGAAATTAAATTAAATTAAATTATATTTCTTACAATGTGTTACATAATCAATGGTCTACTTTAATAAAAAAATAGTAGTTGTATTAAATGTTTAATTCATTTAAATAGAAAAAAAAAATATGAGTACTCGGAATAATGAACATCAATTTCTATTTCAAATTGTTTATCAATTATTGAATAAATATTAATATAATTATTGTTTCAAACAATAATGAGAAAAAATGAGCTCTAGTTTGATGAATAGTTAGACTATATTTGAAGTGAAAACACTTTTGAAATTAATAATCCAAACAATGTATACTTAGGAACGTAACCAAGAATAAATTTTGGGGCGATCGAGTAATTAAGTTAGTCAAAGGTTATGACTTATGTCTAACGGCGAGCAACGTTTTCTAGAGGAGGCTTGTGTAATTAAAGGAAAATTTTAATATATGTGTAATTTCACCTAAATTTAGAGGTGTTTGTGAAATTAATCCTTTTTTTTTTTTGACATAAAAATTAATCCTTTTTAAAACTATACTTAAAATTTATAAAAATAACTATATATATATAGTCTTTCTCATGTCAGTTCCTCATGATATAAAATATATCAGGACGAAGAATGTGGACCATATTCTCAAATTTTGTCCATATATAAATTTCATTGAACTCATCATCCATACAAAAATTCAGATTAAAATTCATTAAAATCGATGTGTTTTCATCATGGTCCTTACCGAAATTAAAATTAGGAAATCTTCATGAGAGACTCACTCATGTATATATATATATATATATACAATTTTTCTATTGTCAATTCATGAATGTGGACCTTTAGATTTACATACTTTGACTCAAAGTATATGCACTTATCAAAACTTCTTCATAATTTATAGTTCACATTTTTCGTGATGCAAATTTTGTTAAATATGAAGGCATCGGAAAATAGGCGCAATATAGGAAAATTCAAGAAAAATAGTTCTAATATTCAAAAAATTCTCAAATTTTGTTCATAGGTAGATTTCATTGAACTCATCATCCACAAAAAATTCAGATCAAAACTCATTAAAATCGATGTATTTACATCAAGATCCTTACCGAAATTAAAATAAAAGATCCCTTATGAAACATAATTTTAAAACTAACTAAAATTGTTTACCTCAAAACAATTCTTGTATTTAATCCTTTCAATTTCTTATAACTACTTTTAATTATGTTGACAAAATCTAGCAATTGAGTTTTTATTTTTATTATTTTATGTTTTTTTAATTAAATAATATTTAATTTTTTTTATTGAAGGGCAATAATGTACTTTCCCCTCTGCTTTTATTCATAGTTAACGAGTTGGATGGTTTGTTTGTGTGCTTATGGCATTCTCATCACTTCATCAGTTGTAGTAGTGTTTCAAGGGTTTAGTGCAATTTTCATTTTTCATTTTTTTTTTTTTAAAGTATAATGTTATTTGTAAAAATTAAAAATAATTTAGCTATTAGCTATTGACTAGTTAAAGCCTTACACGGTAGTTACGAGAGTTAATTATTTACTTTTAGTTTTTTATTTTCCAATTTTTTTTTTTTAGACATTTGAATTGAAATCTAATGACTATCATCTAACTTGTATAGTACATAACCATTGTAGTAGGTAAACCCTACAAAATGTGAAAATTTGTTGTTATTGTTTTTTTTTTCCTTCATTTCCGAAAACACCTTCCGAAAACACAAAACTTTGAAAATCACACAAAACGAGTCACTTTTTATTTTATTTTTATTTTTTTATTTTTTTATTTCCATAAAGAGAAAGTGCAGTCAACCTTCTCGAGGCTTGCTCTTTAACAATCGGAAACAATTTTATTATTAACTAACAATGACCTCATTTGTCGTTAGTCAAAGTTAAACCTAACAATTCATGTTCGCAGGTCAAGTTGGACCAAACCCAACACGATCCATTTCTTTTTTTTATCCAACCCGACACGACACGACCCATTTATTAAACGGGTAGTCGAGCCTCTCAAACCCAATACGACCTATTTATTAAATGTGTAACCCGACACGACCCGTTTAACTCGTTTGCAAATAGCAATTCATAATTTGGTAAAAATAAACACTATAAAATTACATATAGTTCATCACCAATTACTATACTTATTTTGTATCATTATAAATATTAAATACACACACACACACACACACATATATATATATATATTATAAGTATGGAATCCACATTCTCCATATTGGTATGATATCATCTGCTTTGGGTCTAAGCCTACACGGATTTGCTACGGGACTCTACCCAAAAGGCCTTATACTAATAGAGATAGTGTCCATAATTATATACCCATGATCATCCCCATGTCTAGCCAATATGAGACTTTGGTCGTACACCTAACAATCTCCCCTTCAAACAAAGGACCACAATTGTCCTCATGGTCCGGGCCTCCTCTCAAGCGATCATCTATCCATTCATCTCCCTCATATGCTAGGAAGATCACACGCTACATCGAGGTCACTCCTCTCCACTGCGTTGGGGAGACATGCCTTACGTGAAACACTGAAGCATAACCTGTCTCGAGAGCTCACATGGTTCCATCGCGAGCTAACTGGGTCCCACCACCTCTTGGTTTGGTTACGACTGCATCTGGTTAAGTATGAGACATGGCTTTGATACCACTTGTTATAAGTATGAAATCCACATTCTCCACATTAGTATGATATTATCCGCTTTGGACCTAAGCCCGCACAAATTTGCTTTGGGATTCTACCTAAAAGGCCTTATACCAACAGAGAGAGTGTTCATACTTATATACCCATGATCATCCTTATGTCTAGTTAATGTGGGACTTTGGTCACACACCCAACAATATATATAGTAGCATCATGACCTTCAAAATTTGATGTTTAAAGGTTTCAATATTTTTCTTATATATTATGAGTCAAATTATAAGTATATTCCCCAATTAATTTTAGATTTCAATTTTACCCTTAATAATCATGTCAACCCGCCAACCCATTTATGAAACCCGACACGACTCGTTTATTAAACAGATCAACCCATTTACCAACCCGAAACCATTTAGGTAAACCCGAATCTATTTATTTTCTTTGGGTTCGTGTCAGGTGCATGGATCGTAACCAAAATTGCTAGGTCTTAAAGTTTGTCAAACATTGTTGATCAAGTTTGAATGTCAAAAGTATCAAAATGTCCCTGAAAATTCTATATTAAAAATAAAAATAAAAATAAATAGATTGATCTCCACCATCCATCTTTAATAAAAAATTTATATATATAAAAAAAAAAAACTTATATTTATCCATCTTAAGTTTTAGATGGATGATGGAGATCGATTACTAAAAAAAAGAAGGCAAAAGAGATCATATATCTTTGAATCTTCGAGTGCGTCTAGTAACGTTTTTCATTTGCTGTTTTCGAAAAGAAAAATGAAAATGAAAACAGTGTTTTTGATTTCTATTTCGAAATCCGAAAACGCGTTTGGTAGCGTATGATGAAACCAGTATTCTGAAAATAAAAATACTAAAAACGTGTCCGGCGGATCAATGAAAAATAAATTGAAAATCCATTCCAAAAAAAAAAAAAAAAGGAAAGATCCAAAGCCTACACAAATAAATTGCTGAGCTAAAAACTCAACCTATACTCATTTTATTTTAATATTAATGCTTGAATACAACCCAGTTGCTGGAAATATCTCAATACCAAATCACCAATAAAAATAAAAAATAAAAAATAAAAATCACCTGGTCAATTGACCAATACTACCTCTTGTTCAATTTCAGCTTGTGAAAATTGGAAGGGCACATGCTTATGTTGGTTTGATTGTGAAATGTCCTCAACATTTCTTCATATGGATACACAGGAAGCTATTTTTACCAATCTTCAACCACTCAATGACCAAATGGTCCAAATCTATGAACAAAAAAAGCCAAATTCATTCTATCGAGTTCTATCTAATTGTAAACCCAAATCTAATCTCCAATTAAGCTCAGATACAAATTAACCCAACAATCAAAAAATAAGGAAAAAAAAATGGAAGGAGCCGTCAATCTGCTCTTGGAGAAGCATATCGGCGGCTCCAACATCGAAGGAGGTGAGATCCTTCTTCGGCAACGCCGATCCGTCGATCTGGCCAGATCGGTATCGCCGGAGGAGGATCTCACTCCTTTCGGTATCGGCTCATGGAGAAGTAGAAGAAGAGCTGTACCATTTTTGTCATGGAGAAGAAGAAGAAGAAGAAGAAGAGGAGGAGGAGGAGGAGGAGGAGGAGAAGAAGAAGAGGAAGAAGAAGAAGAAGAAGAAGGAGAAAAGAAGATCTGTGAGCTGTGATGAACGAAGTAGAAAAAAAAAAGTGAGAAAAATTAGTTAAAAAAACAAAATGAAAAATATCTAAAACTTGTTTTTTAAATTTTTCACTTTTAACACTGGTTTTATTTTTGTTTTAAAAATAAAATGGAAAACGGTAACTAACACGTATTCGAAATCATTTTTGGAAAATAAAAACAAAAACACTCTTAAAAAAGGGTATCGGTCATGCACTCATGCCCTTCATTTTTTTTCTTTTCTAATTTCTATTTAATTTGTTTGTTTTTAATGCATGGACAGTGGAGATTTATTTTATTTTTTTTCTTTTTCTTCTAAATAATTTTATTGAATTGTTAATGAAATATTTTTTTAAATGTCAAAAGACGAAAATACCTCTTTATACGTGACTATTCATAGTCAATCCAGACATCAAATGAAAAACGGTAAGAGAGTTCATTGTTAAATAATTGCCAAAAAAAAAAAAAAAAAAGGGAGAATCGCAAATACCCCCCCGACTTTTAAGCTAATGGCAAATCAAACCCTCTGGTTTGAACAATCAGCAAACAACCCCCTACAAATTTGAACAATCAGCAAATAACCCCCTACAAATCAGCAAATAACCCCCTACATGCAGAAAAAAATGCAAGGGTTCTTAACGGTAGGGGGTTGTTTGCTGATTGTTCAAACCAGAGGGTTTGATTTGCCATTTGGTTAAAAGTCGGGGGGGTATTTGCGATTCTCCCAAAAAAAAAAAAAATTAATTAATTAATTGTATAATTATTTACCGTTATCAAAATAGCAAATCCCAGGGATTTGATTGTAATTTGCTCTTCCAGAAAACATTTCACAGGTTTTTCTAGGGTTTAATTTTCACTATTGTCTCGCCCCCATCTGTCTCTCTCTGGTCTGCAACGAAGAAACCCAAATACCCAATTGAACCCAGTTGGGAATTTTGATTTCTGAAGAGAAGACATGTCGAGCCGGCCTGAGCTAAAAGCGCCGCCCGAGATATTCTACGACGATGTGGAGGCTCGCAAATACACTTCCTCTTCACGTATCATCGAAATTCAGGTTCCTTTGTTATTTTTGTTGATGATGATATTATTTTCGCTCTCTTTTTTGTTTGTTTGCTTGTTTTGTATATTTTAATAATGGAAAATTGAATCTGTTGTGTGTTTGTTTTGATAGGCCAAGCTCTCAGAGAGAGCATTAGAGCTTCTTGCTTTGCCTGATGATGGAGTCCCTAGATTGCTCCTCGATATCGGTGAGTTTTCAGCTTCATTTTTGGTGGCTATTTGGGGGTCCAAATTTATGGAACTAACAAAAATATTGCCAATGTCCCTGATATTTCGACAATATATTTGATATTTGTATCCGAAATTCCAAAAATATTGGGATATATCAGCCATATTATTGGTTTTTTACTTTCTTGTGTATCTTTAGTGTTTGAGATAATCAGTACTGCTAGGTATCCCTATTTGTATCCGGGCATGTGATGTGTCAACTTATTCTGTAGAGTATGATTTGTGATTTGTGAGACTTTGTGATTTGGGTTTTCAACTAGCTGTGGTTGGCTTTTTTACTGAGTTGGGTATTTTTGTAGGCTGCGGATCGGGTCTAAGTGGGGAGACATTATCGGAGAACGGGCATCAATGGATTGGTCTAGACATTTCACCGTCCATGCTTGGTATGTGAACTGTTGAATTTGGTCAAAAACATAAATTTTTCGTAGAGGTTAATTTTGTTTTCTTATTAAAATGTAATTTGTAATATAAATTCTTTTGAAATCAAGATATTGCATTGGAGCGAGAGGCTGAAGGTGATCTCTTACTTAAAGACATGGGTCAGGTATCTACCAAGTTTTGGCTTTCTATTTGTACTTGCGTGATCTTTATGTAATTACAGATAGCTTATTGTTATGCGCAAATAGGAGATAAGATTTGTGTTATAGTGGTTTGGGCTAAGATTGAAGGGGATAGAATGCAGGTCTACAAGTCAATTTTGTTTGATTGATAAAGGAAAATGGATGAATTATATGGGTTTGAGTCCACTTCCTTGCTCTTATTCTTTTTGAATTTTTACATTTATCTGTCTCACTGCCTTATTCTTTTATTCACTTAATGTAATGCATCTCTCTCTCTTGTTTGTTCACTTGTACCAAGGCATATCCTTTGTACAGTTCATCTTCTCAATTCTTTTGCTTATCTCTCACTTGTCAGGCAGTTGCTTTTAACTGTCTATGCAATAATTGTGTGTTTTACATTCTTATTTTGATTCATATTACTGAACGTGCATATTGTTTATCATTTTCTTCAATTTGGAGCTAAATGGAGCTTAAATATGTTTCTAATTTGTTGCAGGGATTAGGACTTCGCTCTGGGGTGATTGATGGAGCTATCAGTATCTCTGCTGTTCAGGTTTGGTTTTTGCCTCTCTCTCTCTCTCTCTCTATATATATATATATTGGATGTCAGCAATTGTAGAGCTGTGCCAGAGACCAGCTTGTTCATTTGGTTTGGGGTTTATAAAATTTATTAACCATATTAAAATGCTTTCACTTTCCTATAATTTTCTTTTGGATACCCACACTTTCCTATTCAAATAATAACCAAAAAGCCAAATTATTTCCATTTGTATTCGGTTTTAAACATGTTATAACATGAATACTTGAACATATCAGACTGTTATTGTATGATATGTAACTGCATGCATCTTGCTCATTTTTCCTTTTTGACCTTTGATTTGCGGAGCAGTGGTTATGCAATGCTGACAAGTCCTCTCATGAGCCACGATTAAGATTGAAGTATGTTCTGGTTCTCTCATCCTTCTGTTTTCTTATTTCTTTTTAAACTTTCCTGAGTCACAACTAACATTAGACTGTTGGGATCTGTCTCTCTCCCTCTGTCCACTGTTTTGATAAAATCTTTAAAGTTGAATCGCCTTCAATACGTTAATATGTTCTGCTCAATCTCTTTTTTAGGGCATTCTTTGGATCATTATATAGATGCTTGGCCAGGGGAGCGAGAGCAGTATTTCAAGTATATCCTGAAAGTCTAGCCCAACGGGAGTTGATATTGAGTTCTGCAATGCGAGCTGGATTTGCTGGTGGTGTGGTTGTGGATTACCCACATAGGTATGCTAAACATGTAATACCTTGTTATTACTTTATCTTATTATTTAATTTTAGGTTATGGTTGCATACTTGCGTTAGTTTTTTATATATTGCAGTATATTATTGCTTATGTGTGTGTGTGTATGCTTATGGGTAAATTTATAATTCAGTTGATAAAAACTGAAAAATAACTAGAATGAGGATCATTTTGCTAAGGAGATAAGAAATATCCTTGGCCTATGAGATGATGCCAAGTGGCATTAATCTTGTAAAAAAAACAAGAAATAAAGTGAGAGAAGGGTTGGGGGAGTTGATTGTTGGGTAAGGAAGTGAACAAGGGGAAGAGTATTTGGTCACGAAGAAGAGAATAAGAAAAAGAAAAGAGAGATGTATAGAAAATTGTTAAAACACAAATACAAGATTTATCAAACAAAAAGCTACAACGTAAGCCATATAAAGAATATTAGGATCTCCAACTTATATCAACTTACATTTTTGGCCAGAAACAAAACTATGCATTAAACAAAAAAAGATGTTTGTCAACCCATGTCAACATACATGTTTGTATTGATATCAAATCCCAAATCTAAGCTTGCAGATGTGGAAAAATCAAGGGTTAGGCTCGAGGAAGCATTCGTTTCCACAAATAAAATTATTACCCTATATTTATTTAAAAGATCCCAAACCCTAGTTGACTGATCTTAGGTTTTCCCTTTCTTCACATTCTCCATTTTATTTTCCTTTTTTCCTCTCTTTTCTTCTTGGTTGAACCCTCTTCCTTGTTTTCCTTTTCTTAATGGTACCCTCTTCTCATCATTTCTAGTCAAGTAGGTCTTGAAAAAAAATATTCACGATCGTGACTAGTCGCACGAACTTTTTTGCTGATTTTCATGTGACTATGTAATGTTACATTGCTGATTTTCCTTTTCTCACCTACAAACCCCTTGACATAAGCATATATCCAAAACTATTTTATAGCCATTAGATCAATCTTATGGTTGATATCAAAAGTAGTAAAATTAATTTTAAATTGTTATTTCTGTCTCCTATCTGCTTTATACTTTTCAATGCATAACAATTTTTCTCCTCCTGACACCTGCCAAATGCCAACAATCCTTCCTTTTTTTTTTTTCTTTTTTTCCTGACATATTCTTTCTCACTTCTGTACCTTGTACCCGACGATTCACCTCTAGCTCTCAACTCAAGAGAGAGAAATTGCTATGCACTTATGCATTGAATACTTGCTATGCACTTATGCATTGAATACATTGCAGATAGGAGAGAGAAATAACAATTTGAAATTATTTTTACCACTTTTGATATCAGCCATAAGATTGATCTAATGGCTATAAAATACGTTTGGATATATGCTTATGTTGGGAGGTTTGTAGGTGAGAAGTTCTATATATAATAAATGTGAGTGAGAGACAAAATAAGTTGTGGGCCATGAAAGAAAAAATACATTAATATAAAATAGTTTTATGAGAGTTAATAACAGCCACACGATTGATCCACAGGCTGAAAAATGGGTTTGGACATAAGCTTTATATTTGAGGTGTGAGAAGCCTCTCTCTCTATATATATATATCAGTTTGTCTCAAGAATTTTAATAATTAGGGCAAGTCATTCTAAACCGGATAAAATTTCATTGAATATAAAAAAAATCTCTCCTAAAAGTTTAATGTGCGTGAGTTTTCTCTCCTCCACAATATGTATAAACAAGTATGAGATGACAACAAATGCATTATACATAGGTGTGGAAACTACACTGAATTTAACCGTGGTGGGTAGCTTAATTAATTTTCCTTGCTATTATTTTCATACACTACAAATCTTGATTTCGACTACTACAGATATGAATCACTTGTCCTTTAATTAGAAACTCACTCTAACGAATAGATCTCTACAAAATCTTTTTTCAAAAATTACGGGGCAAATCTGGAAATCATTAAAACTAATAGTAATTTATTATATTAATATATTTTAGATCATACCAAGTTGAATATGATAAAACAAGTACAAGAAGATATTGTGGAGGAGAGAGAACTTTCAGAGTTTAATACACACATTAAACTGTTAGGAGAGAACTTTTCCCTCAAAATAATTCGATGAAATTTTATCAATTGGATGAATCTAAAGGCTTGGACACTGACACTATAAAGTCAATTCATCAACTATTAGCCTTTAGATTCATTCAGTTGTGTTTAGTCAATATATTATTTTGCTTAATTAGTGGCTCACAAGTCTCGCCCTGAGTTTATTAAATTCAATGTGCATGGAGGAGAAAACTTGTGTGTATACACACACACACACAATAAAACTCAAGTTCTTATACGGTTATACCACAATAATATAAATAATTATACAATTATAGCCTTAAATTCAATAATAAGATAAAATAATAGTAGGGTATTAAAGACGTGGTGAGAGCATTCTTATATAATGAGCCTTTCATCTTATCTGTGGGACAAATCAAGCTGCTTTGAAGAATGGCATTAGTTAGATTGTTAATCCTTTTCAGTGCTCAGCTTCTCACCCCTTTCCTCACTTAATCTGCTGAATATCATTGTAGTGAAATTTGAAATTTCAATAACATCATTGATGATTATTAGCATTAGCATCTCTTGGCATATAATCTTTAGATGGTAAATTCATTTAAGTAGTAATAAACCATCTCTGTACTTTGGTGGCATTTTCCAGTTCCAAGAGTAGAAAAGAATATCTAGTCCTCACTTGTGGTCCACCATCCATAAACACTGAGCTGCCCAAGGCAAAGCTTGAAGACGAAGAGAGTTGCTCTGACGATGAAAGCAGTGGAGATGAAGAAAATCAAACAGTGAGTTGCCATTTCACACATCTCTTACCTTTGCATTTTTCTCCTCAGGGACTTTCATTTGGTCGACGTAAACCAAACTCTTTATTTTCGTTTTTTGTCTAGAAATTGTGAAGGAGTAATTATTGTATATGTTTTCTTTTTATTTCTAGTACAATTATTATTTAACCAAAAAAAAATCTTTGGGGTCATGCAGGTTTGCATTTCAGACCGGCACAGGCCCAGGAAGAAGCAGAAAACAACAAAGAAAGGGAAGGGTAGGGAATGGGTGCTGAAGAAGAAAGAACAAATGAGAAGAAAAGGAAATGCCGTGCCTCTAGACACAAAATACACAGCTCGAAAACGTAAAGCTCGCTTTTGATCTCAACGTTAAAGACCTAAGCCTGGATTTGCTCATCTGTTCTTGTGTTCAAGTGCACCAATTTATGTATCGGTTTGAAGTCGAAAACCAGCATATGGAAGTATTAGTCTATCAAAGTGTGAATTGTGAGGAGAAATGAGGATGGGAGGAGATGATTGTTGAAGCAATTTTTGGTCAATTTTTTAGTTGAATTTCTAGGTATCTGTAATATTGATACTGGGATTCTGTCACTTTTGATGATTATTGAGCTT
The DNA here is from genome assembly GCA_954870605.1 of Acer campestre. Taxonomy (NCBI): domain Eukaryota; kingdom Viridiplantae; phylum Streptophyta; class Magnoliopsida; order Sapindales; family Sapindaceae; genus Acer; species Acer campestre. Next base: position 20,371,289 of record OX940808.1, on the reverse strand, counting down.
TCACAATATAAAATTTTGTTAGTTTTATAACTTTGTTTGGGTCTGCAAGTTCTGCTTATTGCACTCCATCACCATCTCCTTATTTTTTTAATAAGTGGATAAAATTTCAACACAACTAACAATAATTAAATGTAAAGTTACAAGTTACAACAACAAAACCAAACTAAGCTATAGTCGAATGAAGGGTTTATTAGAAAAATGGATGGAGGGCATTTAGCAATAGTCAACCTGGCCCATTGTGTCCATAATTACTTCAAACCCTTACAAATTTGTTGTAGCTTGTTTGCTAGTTGAATTCTGTCAAAAAGATAAATTAAGGAAAAATGTTTTCTTTGTATTTTTTTTTTTGTAAATCTATCGCCGAACGGGTTAGGGCTCTATTGTGATCAAATACTATATGTGTGGCTTGAATATCTATTTCCACAATCGAGAGATATTACTTTCATAACATTTGAGAGAAAACTCCTCACACATACTAGTAAAATATGTATGGTAAGACTTGAATCCCACCACTAATGTAGAAGATATTTTGTTCCTCTCTCTCTCTCTCTCTTTATTTATTTATTTATTTATTTATTTTAACTAAGCTTTTCAATTCCTACTCAAATGAATAAATCAATAATCCATAATAGAAGAAGTTACATTACAAATTATATAATCCATGAAAAAAATAAAATAAAATAAGATCCACAAAAAATTCATTAAAATAACCTATATATACATATAGGTTATTAAAAACTTTAAATTAATTTTAGTTGTAAGCCTGTAAATAATTAGCTAAAAAAATTAAAACCTCCAGGGGTTAGAAAATTTAATAAACGGTTAAACAAATTAAACGTGTTGTTCGACTTACATAAAAAAAACTGAGTTAAAGATATGCCATCTCATGTTATCCATTAAATAAATGGATTATGTTAATGTAAAATTAATAAATAAATAAATAGATTAGGTATTTTTTTTAAAAAAAATTTTTAAATTTTTTATTTTTAAGCTTTTTGTCTTTGGTAGAATTCAAACTGCCTAAACCCCAAGCTCATTCATCTACCAGCTAAACTACACCGCTGGGGTGACATGATTAATTTAACTTGACAAATTATGATCAATTACATTGACGAAATGAGGTTGTTCCGATGGTAAACTCCTCATATATGCATCATGAGATTGCAGGTTCGAGTCTTCCTCTCTAAAAAAAACTAAGAATTTATGTAACAGTGTAATACTTAAAAAAGAAAGGAAAAAAAAAAAGAAGAAGAAGAATATGATCAATTACAAATTCTGTAAAAATCCTTATTTCTACATGCACTAATACATGTGTCTAATGTCTATATTACATTAAACTTGTATTTGATATAGTGATCTAATTAGATTTGCGACAAAAATTTTGGTTTTGCTAACAAACAACAATGCTACCGGAGACATTAATAATTGGAAAAGAGGTGAGAGGAGATCATCCTTGTAGGTTGATCCCTCCTATAATAAATTGCAACTTCACAAATACTAGTAGTGGCATTACTCTCTCTTGCTCTTTTTTATTTTACTTTATTTTTATGATTTCTAACATTATTACGGATCATGTACGCTCACATTAATAAAATAATATATAACGTTATATATTATTAAAAAACAAAATTATAAAAACTCTCAGATTTTGAAAAAAAATATATTATTTTATTAATATATATATCATCACACATTTAGTTATACAACATTACACACCATACCATAACATGAGTCTATAAATATATTATATATATATATATATATAAAAGTACGGTCTTTCTACTATCAGTTCATCATAATATAAAATATATCAGGACGAAGAATGTTGACTATATATTATTGAGAAGTTTTGATAAGTGCAAACACTTTGAATCAAAACATGTAAATCTAATGATCCACATTATTCGTCATGATATATTTTATATCAGGATGAACTGACAATATAATTATACATGTAACTATAATATATCTTTTTCGAAAGCAAATTAATGGTAGAGTTAAGTGTAGGGTCCAAGTCAAAAAGGTTTGAATCCCAAACGAATTTCGAAACCCTGACTAGCTAGGGTTTTGGCAATATTATTAATTAAAAAAAAAAAAAATGACAGAGAAGAATGAGCATTCCTAGGGCTGCTTAGCTTATGAGATGATTCTATTTGCGATGACAGCAGACAGACAGGCATGAACCCATTCATTTATTTTTCTACTACTAAATAAATTTAATTTACCTCTACTAACCAGACAATTCAGCCCAAATCCCACTCTCTCTCTTTTCTCTCACTACAATACTACATTATCATTAATTTTTTTGACAGGTCTTTACCATTAAATTAATTAATAATAATAATAATAATAATAATAAGGGTTAATATTAAAAACCTCCCTCATCTTTAAACTATTATTAAATGTATAGTTACAAATGCTTTTATTTTAGAAACCTCCCCTATAAACTAACACCGTTAGCATTCCGTTTGTGTTGACTGAGTTTTGCTATTAAAAAATCTAAATTATCCATATTTAAGCTTCAATTGTATGAATTGACCATTATACCCTCATACTTTTACCAAATAAATTAATAAAATAATACAATTGAAGCTTAAATTAATAATACCATCATTCCGTTATTTTGTTATTCACAAAATAACTTCTCTTTCGCAAGTTAACATTCTCACATTTTGTTTCAGTTTATTAATTTATTTGGTAAACCGTAAAAGTATGAGGGTATAATGATCAATTCATACAATTGAAGCTTAAATAGAGATATTTTTGGACTTTTTAACGGTCAAACTCAGTCAACACAAACGGAATGCTAACGGTGTTAGTCTATAGGGGAGGTTTCTAAAATAAAAGCATTTATAATTATACAGTCAATAATAGTTTAAAGGTGGGGGGAGGTTTATAATATTAACCCTAATAATAATGTATGTTTGACAAGACGAGGTTAATCTGATCCGGTGGTATAACTCCTCACACTCACAACCTCGTGTCTCTCCCCACTCTCCCCTTCTTTATAAAACCCCAAATTATTGTAATAATAATAATAATAATAATAATATGTGTTTGAGAGTGGTTTTGATTTCACTGAACGATTTCTTAATTTACAATATGTCTATGCCTTACTTTTCAAAGAACATATTTTTGAATTAGAAAAATATTTGAAGTGATTTACAAAAAGTACCTTCATTAATTTTTATTTTTATTTTTTATTTTTGACGTCTATTAATCTAGGACTAGGTATTTTTTTTGAAAGCTTTCGTCATTGGTAGGATTCGAGTCACTGATCTGAGAGTTATTTGTCCAAGCTCCAAGCTCGTCCATCTACCAGCTGAGCTACGCTTTTGTTGGCAAAAAAAATACCTTCATTAAGAGCATTTCCAATGCAATGCTATAATTTAGTACAAAGTAAAAAAAAACACACTCCAATACAATACCAAATTTGGCACAACAATAAATGTTGCTTTTTAATTACAAAAATACCATTTTATAATTGTATTGAATGCATTAATTGTTAATTTTTATAATTTTAAATAATAAAAAAATAAAAATAGCATTTCAAATAGAATTATCCATTGGAGTATAATTCTAAAATGATATGCCAAGTATAATATTTTACTATTTTTTGTGTCAAATTTAGCATTAACATACTTTGCCCAAATTTGGATCCGAATCTGATGCCCAAATAATGTGGCAACACTCTCGTCTATTAATTTAGATTGTATTATATTTGCTTGTTTTAAATGAATGGATAAGAGTATTGCCACATCATTTGAGAATTAGATTTAGACACTAAATTTGAACAAAATAGCATTACTCTTAACATTGATATGTGCATTAGAGACATATGCCAATGTCAATGGTCTAACAACTCTTTTAGAAAATATTTTCAATATATTTCGACAAAGGTTAGCTAATTGACAACTAATACGGATTGAACTATATTCATTATTCATACAATTGACTGTCATAGGAGAAAATATGGAGTTTACTTTTGTTCACCCCCTTGCAGGGGGTGAGTATTACCCCATTTTTCAACACTTGATATGTGTCAGGGAAGAGGTATTTTTATCCAAAAACTGTTATATGTTTAGACAAAAATACCCTCTCCCTTAACACATGTTAAGTGTTGAGGCCTAGACACATGTCAAGTGTTGGGGAGGGGGAGGGGGGGTAATGTTTACCCCCTTGAAGGAGGTGAGCAACAATTGACTCAAAAATATGGCATGCACTCAAGTTGACCAATGAATACATGCAATGTAGTAAGGAGAACCAATTAAAGTAGTTTTTCTTGCCACATGTCATGCACCCATTCAAATCCACATCAAATCTTGAATATTGAAGGCAATTAGTATGCATGCATGTGTAGTTGTAACTTGTAACAAAAAAGGATCAATTTTTTTTTTTTTTTTTTTTTTTTTTTTTTTTTTTTTTGCAAAATTAAAAACCATTATTAATTAAGGTATAAAAACTATACATGGAGATGTAGGACAAACAAGGCATGGGTTGGAGGACTTGATGATTTTCTAATTCATCTTTAAAAAAGTTTTCAATTTGATGATTTTCTTGGAAACCCACTTTCTTTCTTTCTTTCTTTCTTGGATAAGGGTGAGAAAATTGCAGAGAAAAAGAGGGAGAGAGAGTGAGAGAGAGAATAATTTAATTAATTGGCAATAATATTGATTTTGATTTTCATGTGTTGGTAGAGATAGAAGAGAGGTACTATTGCCAAGAAGGCACGGGTGCTCCGCTGATTTCTCCAATGCAAAATCCCACTTCCCACTGCCATTTTGCCTTTGCCTTGCTTTGCTTTCAATATTTATACTTATATATATGTACTTGATTTTTGTGCTTGATTAAATTAATTATATGTTATAATAAAGTATATATTTTGAATAATATATGTATATTTTTTTCCCAATAACAAACAAAATGAAGACATATAGTTTCTTTCGTGCACCCTCCTGCATTTATATTATTATTACTTTTTATGTTTATGTTTATGTATAGTAGTTTGACTGAGAAAGACAAAAGATCATCATAGTTAACTTAAATAAATAGATACAACAATTGATAATAATAAATTGAAACAATTTGTAAGGTATATATATAATATTCATAAGCGTACCAGAACCCACAGTCATATCCCGTGTGATATGTGATCATTATTGATAATGTATCATCATTATTCAATATGGTGCCGATATTGACACCCATAAATATGATAAGCATACCAATATATAATAAAAAATTTAATTATAAAAATATCCTAAAAGAAAATTATCAATAAAGACAAATTAATTTAATTAAAAATAAACCAAATACTATGCACACCAATTAATTACATAAATATCTCTCTATTAAAAAAGAAAAACTAAACCCTAATTAAACTCTAATTATATTTCAAGTATCAAAATCTCTATTATCATATAACAAAGTAATGAAAAAGAATTTTAAAAGACTCTGATCATAAAGAGGTACATATTTTATTTATTTATTATGAACTGTATCGATAAACAAAAAGTGAGAAGTAATTTTTTTAAAAAAAATAACATTACATATCGTTATGTATCCAGGAGATCAACAGTTGTATAAGGATTCGAAATCTGTTGTAATAGATATTCACAACTTGATTATTATCAATATAAACGATGCATGAGATTGTAAATGTTGAAAAGATATCTGATGCAGTTGTTGATGACAAAGAACTTACTACGATTATAATGTGTTTTCGAGCATGGAAAACTAAAGAATTTATCATTTGTGAAATTTGGTATATTAATAACTTAAGAGAGTTTATAAATAAATTGTATTAAAATGAATACATTCATTTAAATAAGGGTACTATTGGTATTAAGATGGGTACTCATAGTAACTATTTAATTTTATATTTTAGATATAGATGTAGTTATAAATATGAGTGTGCTTATCATATTTATGAGTATCAATATACGTACTCTATTTAATATCCCATAAAACTTCCGAACCCATTTAGCGATTTAGGTTTGAAATTGAAAGTGTGTTTGGTATGACTCTTCAATTTGAGCTTCTAGAGTAGATCTTTTTATAGTAGAGCTTTTAATGAGTAGGGCTTCTAACCAAAAAAAAAAAAAAAATGTTTTTGGTTGTGTAAATTACAAAAAAAGGTGTTAAGAATGTAATTTTAAAAATAGCTTTTGGTTGAGTGAATTATAAAAAAGATGTTGACAATGTATTTATAACGAAAGAGTTATGGTAGAATATCTAAATTTTATAAAGGGTAGTTGAAACAATTCATATGTTTTTAAAAAGCTCAAACAAAAAAAACTTTTTGGAAAAGCCCAAAATTTGGACTTCTCCAAGTAGATATAAAATGACTTTTAAAAAGGTAATTAAGACAATTCATTATTAAAAAAACTATTTTGAGTTTTGCCAAACAACTAAAAAAAAATTCAAAATAGCTTCTGGTATTAAAAAAGTGATTTTGATCCTTTCAAAAGCCATACCAAACATACACTGAAACTCACAGTGAATCCTATAATTTTCAAGAAACAGAAAACTATGAGTCTATGACATTTAATCATAAGATTTAACAACTAAAAAATACATAAAAAACAAATATTAATTACATCTATTATCTTAATCAATGCAATAAATGTATATTTGTAATAAATATTTTCTTTTTTTAGTAAATTTTTAGTTGTTAATCTGTCACAGCTTTACACTACCCTTAATCATATATATATATACCCAAACATGATTTAAACTCTAAATCTTGTAGGAGCGAACACATTTTATTCTTGCCAATCAGTTGCTGACACCAAATAACAATAGTGACCACCAGTTCACTGCCATGAGATATAAAAGTTGAGTCAAATTACTTTTTTTTTTTTTTTTCATTTTACTTAAAATTGAAGTCATTAAGAATTCTTGAGATGGGCTCTTGTCAGTGAATTTAACTTAGAATTCTAGTCGGTGCAGGTTTTTTAATTCACTTTTATTGCCACAAGTAATTAAATCTAGTCGGTGCAGTTGAAAACCCAACAGAAAAAGAAAAGTGTTAATTAATTATTAGTTAACAAAATCAAACCTAGAAATTTTGAATGTCAAAGTACTGTCAAGTGTCAACGTGTATAGCCAAAGTCAAGTTATTATTTTAGCCTGAATATTGTAATTTTTTTTAAAAAAATTTGGTTTTTATTTTATTAGATTTAAAATCACACATAGGCTCTAATAGATTATTAGACCGTTAATAGGGGCGTAACTCAGCTGGTAAATGGACGAGTTTGAAATTATTTTAAATGACTCCTAAATTATCGGCTAGAATCCTACCAATAACAAAAGCTTTTAAAAATTACATAATCCTAAATTAATAGATATTATCAAAAGACCCGATGATACCAATGGTTAAAACTTAAAAAGATGGTCCAAAAAGTTCATATTTTGATTTGACTATTACAGTTTAATAGATCCCATGTTAATTGGTGTGATTTCTACACTGCAACATCATTTAAGACCATGTGTGAATATTTGAGAATAGACTGTCAAAAGGATATTTAATTAAATTATTTAGTGTTAATAAGGAATTTCACATGTTTTCATATTACAATTTGCATGCATGTGTTTTGTTTAGGATTAAAGTTGAAACTAATCATATAATTAGTGGAGTTTTTATTTTCACCCATTATTAGTGTTTTGATTGTTTTTATGAAACTTTCGACTGATGAGATAAAAATACCCTTAATGATTTCTCAATTAAACATACCGGTCTTTTTCAATTAAACACACCACCTGTTTTCTTAAATTAAACACACTAGTTTTTTTTTCAAATAAACATGCCACCGATTTTCATCAATTAAACACACCATCGTTCTTCTTCAATTAAACACACCACCAGTTTTTATCAATTAAATACACCACAAGTTTAAATCCTAGTGTGTTTAATCCCCAATGTGTTTAATTCCAATGTGTTTAGTGCAAGGGTAACTTTGTCTCTTCAGTGGAAAGTTTCGTAAAAACAATAAAAACACTAATTCTGGGAAAAATAGAAACCCCTTTAATTTTTTGGTTAAAAAGTGTTATTATTTCCTCAATAAACAAATCAACAAAATATCTAGAATTAAATTTCAACTTTATTTATTTTTAAATCCCTTCAATTGAAAGATAGATCATGCTAGAAATATGTGTTCAAATGAGAAGTTCTCTCATTTTTTTTTTTTTAATAATTCGGGTTTTTGAAATGGGTGAGAGACAAGAACCCATAACCTCGTGTTGTGGGTGTAAGGAGCTTAATCATTGAGACAATCTCATCTTGTTAAGTTCTCTCAATTTAGAACACATGTTTTGAGATTTCTGAAAAAACCTGATGAGTGATACGAAATTAACGGGTTTATATATTGGTGGGATTGAATAATTAAACCGTTTTGAATGTACATTTATAATTAATTAATCATTCAATTAAACTCACAACCCTAATCTATTAAAAAATCTTCTTTGTGTTCATGTTTTGTTCATAAGTTGTTTCAAAAATTGTCATCCCTCGTCTTTATCAAATTCACTCAATATTTTATAAAATAGATTAATTAAAGAAGTAATATTTATATAAATGAGTGAATCTATACATAGAGGCTTGGTTTTTACTCATCAACTATTAATTGGGATCTGGAGGCCACATTGTTCTGTTTCCCAGGTTGTCTATAAAATTGGTTGGCCACTATAAATTGTCATTACCATAATTTACGTAATTAATTAATTGATTATATATATATATATAGAGTGAAATTAGGGCTGATTGAGATCAAACGGCGCCAGTTCATTATTAAGATGATGATCATAAAATTCCATCATCATTAAATCTAACCCGGCCAGCTATTAATTTCCTCTTGCTTGTTACATGGTTTCATGTCTAATCGTCTTGTCGCCACCACTCACTCTCTGACTCATCTCTCAAATGAAACCCTAGCTATGGATGGAGTCTGTTGAACATAAGTGTGTATATATAAGATGAATGTACAATTATAACGACAATGACAATGACAGTTAACTCTAAAAGTGTAAAACGAAATTCATGATACCTTAACACTCCCTTTTATATATGTGTAAGATGGAGACAGATGGCAAGTTAAACGCTCCCTACCACCGTGTAAATTAACGTATATAATGAATGAAAAGTACGGAAAAAGAGGAGATAAGGAATTTGAACCCCAAGGCATTTAATAAAATCATATGTATATACAATTTTGTTCAAGGCTTAAATCTATTGGATGAATGTGGGTGTGTACATCCGAAAGATTTATTTCCTGGGTACATACAACAGTAATTAAACCACATGCATGTATGCAATTATATAAATAACACACTGATTTTATCATGAAAAAAAAAACTTTTGACAAAGCGAAAACAATAAACAATTTGAATCCATAACTTGAAGTTGCTCACAATAAACAAATTTTATTAATGAAATAAAAAAGTAACTTAATGACTACATGGATTGTTGCTTAAATAGGAAAAAAAAAAAAACGATTCGATTGGGACTCGTGATTCCTAAATCTACAAAATACGAAAAGCTCAAAATTTTACCCTTTTTTTTTTTTTTTTTTTTTTTGAGTTATTGATAAAATCTAAAATAGCAGTCATAATAAAATGCAAACAAACCAATATTGTTGAAACCGGACATTCCTACTAAAAGTTATTAGGATCTTAAACCCGGACTAAAAAAAACAGAATTTAAAATGGTTGAATTTGGGAAAACTGCAATGCGCTGTGGGGGTAAACCCCCGGTAACAAACGTAGGGCTCGTTGATATGCTTTTAATCATCTATTATGGGTCCAAATCGGAGATCGTTTACTCATTTACGGACAATTCACTTTAGGGATGAGTCCGATACTCTGATCACCTTTGTCTATCAAATTTTTTGAAAAATTATAAATTCTTTTAAAAAAATTATGAAATTATCATTATATTTTATAAAAATTTTATTTTTAGCCACCCAAAATTATCTTCGAGACTGACAATGAAGTTGCATTCTAAGTAATGTTGTTTGTATCAATATAATTGATATCGCTACGTCCTCGCAAACCTAATTGGTGACAGAAATTTAAAATTCCTCATTACATGTAGATAATAGTAGTCTCTGTATGCTGTCTGCGGAAGTGGAACCATCAAGTAGTGAAGTGGGGTTGCATGAAAAACCAAAGGCTGTCTGTCTGTGCTGATCATCTGCATGGAGTCACGTGCTGATCAGGTGGGGATCCCACATCATTTGCAGAGGATGATGTTCTTTGCAGTGTATGTAGATTTTGGTTAGGTTTGGTTTGGTATGCAAAGCATGGTTGACTGCATGGGCTGCTGCATACATAAGTGGACTGGACCTTCATTGATCTCCATGATCAACATTACTATTATTATTATTAATAATGGGCCATCTTATATTCCTCTTGGGGTCCAATATAACCATCATCATCAATCAATTAATTTAATTCCACCTCTAAATCACATTTACAAAAACGAGTAATACTATATTATTGTCCAAATTCACGTCCAAATGAGATGTTACATACGATTTATAACTAACAAATAGTGTTATTGTGGCTTATGATATAACTTATAGTTGTCTAGAGGTCATACAATCACGTTACACTTGCATTGGGTTTAGGGATTTGGTTTGCAATTGAGTATACAATAAATTTTTATGTTTGCCAATCAATCAACAACTCATTTTTTTTTTCAATCAATGTCAATTCTGGGGTCCTGCCTCAGATGTGAGGGGGATTTTTGGAGAACCCATGTATCTTGCGCTGAAAAGATAAAAGAAAGAGAAGACATTATATAGCAACCAAACCCACAATTGAATTAGCTAGTCTTTTGAGTTTAAAATTATCTAATAATAAATGAACCATCTCCAAAATATAAGAAGTAAGACGAACATAAAAAATTGACAGTATCTTTCTTGTTTTTTAAAAGAGATTTTCTACATAAAAAATAAAATTAAAAGTTGAAGAAAAGATATATAACTTGAACCCATAATCTCAATATGAGTGTGAGGAGATTGCTATTTATGAAAGTGTTACTAAGTCAAGAATGTCATTTGATGTTTGTCAAACTTTGCTTGAATTTAACGAGGCAACATTGTAAATTTGTAATTGATTGATGAGATTTTTCATATAATTGAAGGACCATCCTAATATATATATATATATATATCCTAATAATTGAGCCCCATTAATAGTATCTTATAGACTATAAAATATCAAAGTATACCTCGTGAAACTTACATGGTTCCAGCTTCGACTTAAAGCGATATAGAAGAGGGAGACATGTATTATATTTATAATATAATAAGATTTTAATAAGGAAGGTCTTGAAAATTTTTGTATCGTATATTTTGATTAGAGAATGACCCATGTATATATAATATATCTAAATTCATTTACATAGTAATTAAGTTCTTATAAATATAACTTAATATTTGATTTTCCAATATAATGTATATAAATTAAATATGTAAGAAATGACACTATTACAACAACAACAACAAAAATGTAAAATGACAATGAATCAAAATTGTTTAAATTAATTTCCCTTTTTAATTAATTCTCTTTCAAGGCTATGAAATCACGATTATTTGGCTTGGTGTGTTGTGGTGAGTGTGACCCTACATAATAAATTAATTAAATCATACATATCGCAACTTTATATATATGAGTTATATATTTAATATTTGGCATGAGAAACATATGTCATTCCATCGGTTTCAAATATATATATATATATATATATAAAAGAGTAATGCTACATTGCCCAAATTTAATGCCAAAATGATATGGCAATACTCTAGTCCATTCATTTAAATTATCCAAATCTAATATAATTTAAATGAATGGATTAGAGTATTGCCGCATCATTTGGGCACCAGATTCGGACACTAAATTTAGGCAATGTAGCATTACTAAAAAAAAACATATGTCATTCCACTTTGGGGTTTCATAGCAAAACCAGTATATAAAAACCTCAAAACCTGCCATTTATTAATACTCTCCTTATATATATATATTCCCTTATTTAATTAAATATTAAATGAATTATGTCAAATGCAAGTCCTTTTCTCATGATTCAGGTGCATGCAAAAGCAAGAGTCAGTCCTAAACCAAAAAAAGGTATATAAGTATATATGCTCACAATTTACATATATAGATCTTTAACAGTTTCTAATACTGTTATTAAAAATAATTGAAAGCAATCTAATGATTTATAATATCTACAATTTGATAACCTAGTGAATTAAGGTACCATATATACTAGTCATGACTCATGACTCCTACAAAAAATATATATATATATATATAGTTATTGGATTGATTGTATTTATATAACTAAATGCAATACACGCCACAATCTCTAATATATACATGTGGATGACACTGATGGTGTAGCAAAATAACTAAGTTTTTGGAGAAAATTTTTGTATGCTTCTGATGTAATGTATCCTGACGAATAGGTGAATGTCATATGGCTAGAAAATTCATTTGATCGGTTCTTTTTGTCACGTGGCATGCATCTAGGGGATATATTGCATCGGGTGCATGTCAAATTTTCTTTATGTTTATGATGTTTTGATCTAATACTTCTATTCATGTTTTGTAAAAGCATAAAATTTCATATTTTGTATCATCTAAACAAATAATTATATATATTTGGATCACGAATCAAATCTCCTATTAGAAGTTTTTTATTATAGCTTTTGTTTTTTTTTTTTTTAATTGACAACTTTTGAGTACTGCTTAATTCCATATATATTAATCTATATATCGGCATAATTAGTTAGTTACATATATGATAACCCTACTTTTTGTGGTCTCACTTCCATTTCATGCCTTGTACACACATGCACCTTAATTAATTAGCTAGGTTAGTTACCAAACATGCATGTAGGATGTAGGTCAATAAGTGCACACATAACAAATATTAAAGTATATATATATAGATGGTAGTTAGGGCTTATGGTAATTAAAATCAATAAGCAGACAAAATTCAAAACTTATCATGCAATTTGGTAATAACAAATAAAACTTAATTAAAAAATAATAATTATCAAGTGCAAAATCTTATACTAGATGAATTTGCGATATAGTGGTAAGCCCTCATCACACCTACACAATGAGGTTGTGGGTTCGAGTCGTATCCCCCTTCCTAAACCCTGAATTATTATATCATTTAAAACAACAGAAAATGCGAGATCCTACACATGTTTTGTAGTAAAAAAATTATAGAGTAAACTTTGAGTAACAGATTGGATTTGGATAATTAGAATCCGAATTGGATCTGGTCTGGAAAATTTAGAACCGAATTTTTTTAAAAAAAATTGTCTTCCAATCCGAAACTTGGACCGAATTAGATTCGTAATTGCGGATTAAAATTTCAGATTTAGATATTTGGTTTTGGATTTGGATTTATTTCGGATTGGAATAGGATTTTTTTCATATCAAATTTCGGGTTAAAAAACCCATTTTTTTCTATTCTTCACAATACGAAACAATGTAAAAAATCTCATTAAAAAGAAGAGTAAATGTGTTGTGTAATTTTTTTTATTTTAAATTAAAACTATTTTTTTTTTCCAAATTTATTTTGGATCGTTTGATATTTCAAATCCAATTTCAGATTGGATTCGAATTTATCCGATCTGTACAATATTTTAAATTATTTTTCTATAACCATATCCGAAAACTGGATTAGGATATTTTTTATTTCAGACCCTTTTTAATTTGAAACTTCGGATCAAATTTGGATTCAAATCGAACCGAATTCAGATTATCTAATCAGATTTACACCTCTACGTACTCTAATTAAGCCCAAACTAAAAAACATTTAGAAGCCTAGATCTGATCAATTTTCAACTAAGAAAATAACGTATGTAAATAAATAGTAGTCAATTCATTTAGGCTTAGCTCTAATAAAAGGTAGCTAGGTCAAAAGTCATATACTCTCTCTCTCTCAGTTTATCTGTCTAAGAAGAGGAGCTAAGCTGGTAAGGTTTTGTTTGCATGAATGATTATGATTATATTATCGAGAGAGCATTTATTTTTTATTTTTACAGTGGAGCAACAGGCTTTTAAATATATTAAAATATTATTATATAAATTAATTATATATAAAAAAGGACTTTATTACATTAGAGGCCATGTGGTTTTTTACCTTCTCATCAATTTGATTCCTTGACGGTCAAACTTACTGTGAAGTTTTTGCACTCTTCGAGACCAATCTCTCTCTCGTCCTTTCTGCCCAACACCACCCACTTTTAAATTATTAAAAAAGAATTAATACAAAAAAAATCTTTACTTATTTGATACATTTAGACAGCATTGAAACTTGGGAAATAATCATTCTCTCCCTTGTGTTTTGCCCTATTCTCCAATTTTCACCCTCTAGTTTCAAAATTCTCCAATTTTCCCCATTCTGTGCCTATTTTTATAGAGTCCATTTTTGCTCACCCCCCCTTCAAAGGGGTGAGCATTAACCACCCTCCCAAATTAATGACACATGTCCATGGAGGGGGTAAATTTATCCAAATACTTTCATCTATTAGGACAAATTTACCCCTCCCTGGACACGTGTCATCCATTTAGGAGGGGGGTAATGCTCACCCCCCTTGAAGGGGGGTGAGCAAAAGTAAACTCAGTTTTATATGGTGAGATTGGGTTGTATTTGTGTATGAGAGGGGGGAAATTTGAGAATTTTGAAACTAAAGAAGGGAAATTGAAGAATAGGGCAAAACACAAGGGAGAGAATGATTATTTCCCTTGAAACTTAATTGTTAAGTGATATGTATTACTTTCAAGTTTCAATAACTATAAATGGGTACAAAGTTTGTAGTTCTTTTATGGACATCAATTCAAATAGGAAAACCCTAATCCCTACGTGTAACCCTGGTGTGAACCGGATTTGATATTAGTATTATTTACCAATCCATTCACGAAGTTCAAATGGTTTTAATAAAATTTACTTGTATTGTAAAGTGTCGTCCAAATATATAAAAGGTTATTGTGACCTCTTTTTAATTTTGAAGTTTAGTTTTAAATTCGTTAAATACTCTTCCCACCAATTCAATCAAGACGTCCCTTATAAAGTCTATTGAATTTTATCATAAATCTCTTGTCAAAGAGGTGATCAATGGAAAATACAAACATAGAATTTTTTTTTTTTAAAAAAAAATAACACAAATGAAGGAGATGTCAATAAAATTAAAGTAGTGTTATATATTTCAAAAAAAAAAAAAAAAAAAATTAACCATAACTCATCTTAAATGTCGTGGTAAGTGATTAATTTGTAACTTTACATGGGTTATCGGATAATATTCACAGTGATATAAATGTCAACAAAATTAAAGTAGTGTTATATATTTCAAAAACATTTAACCCATAACTCATCTTAAGAGTGTGTATGGTATAACTTTTGAAAGCGTTTTTTTAATGTTAAAAGATGTTTTGAAGTTTTTTTTTTTTTTTTTTTTGGTTGTTTGGCAAAACTCGAAAAAACTTTTTTAATATATAAATTGTCTCAACTACTCTTCATAAAAGCTATTTTATATCTATTCAGAGAAGCCCAAATCAAAAAACTTTTTTCGAGCTTTTCTAAAACATATGAATTGTCTCAGTTACCCTTTATAAATTTTAGAGATTCCACCATACAACTCTTTCATGAAATATATTGTCAACACATTTTTTGTAATTTATATAACCAAAAACTATTTTTAAAAATGCATTATTGTCAACACTTTTTTTGTAATTTATAATATCAAAAGAATTTTTTTGTTAAAAGCTCTACTCAATAAAATCTCTATTATATTGTAAAAGATCTACACTAGAAGCTCTACTTGAAAAACCATACCAAACTCACCCTAAATGTCGTGGTAAGTGATTAATTTGTAACTTTACATGGATTGTCGGATAATATTGACAATAATATATATATATATATATGTATATCAATTTTTCTATTGCCAGTTCGTCATGATATAAAATATATCAAGACGAAGAATTTAGACCATTATATTTACATACTTTGACTCAAAGTGTATGCACTTGTTAAAACTTTTCCATAATCTATGGTCCTCATTTTATATCAGGACGAACTGACAGTAAAAAGACTATATATATCTATTAGTTTTTGGAATACATAATACTATTGATGAAGTTATCTAATTTTTTTTTTTTTTTGAAGGGATTGATGAAATTATCTATAATATTGTTAACTTCTTAAATTTTGGAATCAGTAATGTTAAACATTTCAACTTGAATTTCAAGTAAATGATGTGTCATTCGATAAATAGATACAAATCAATAATGTTTTAATTCACTTGTCAATTGTCACAATGAATTATATTGTCGCATAAAAAGTTGAGATACAAGTTGAAAATAAGTTTGGCTTAGTGATACTGTTTTTCTAATACATAACTAACAATGGACTGAAATTTTGGGGAGTCCATTTTTGCTTATCCCTCTATAAGGAGGGGTAAGCATTACCCCTCTCCCAAAAAGATGAAATGGGTCTAAGAAGGGGTAAATTTGTCTAAAAGATAACCGTGTTTGGACAAATTTACCCTATCCATAGACACATATCATCTATTTAGGAAGGGGGTAATGGTTACCTCCCTTAAAGGGGGTGAGCAAAAGTGTTCTCAATTTTGGAAGGGATATCTAAGAATCAGAAAATTGCATTGGAATCCAATGGAAAAATAAAGATTTTCTTCCGATCTGTCTCTCACTCAGAAAACTTGAGAATGAAAGGACCCGGAAGACAGGGGTTAGTGTCTTCATATAGGGGTGCAAGAGCAAACCCATTTGTTTATATTTTATTTTATTTTTTCCGTTTTCTTTTTCTTATTTTCTTTAAAAAGAATATATATATGCAATGTACACAGGATTCTCCTTCTCTTTCCCTTTGCATTGTAAAATAAAAAATGTTACACCTATATATTTGTCAGTCATGCATGAATTATTGTTATGTAATGTGCAGTAGAGAGAGAAAAATTAAGAGAGAGGAAGAGACTCCCGTTTGTAGCGGGGGAGCAGTTTGATGATTAGGACTATGGAGATAATAGTAAAATAATGGCATGGATGGATGGAATGTGAAAAAGTTATGGGTATTTCATATTTGTTGGCAGAGAGACTGACCCCTCTCCTCTCGGGTGGTCTCTCCTCCATGTAGATATATAATCAATATATTTTCTAATATAATATTAAAAGATCCTCTTGTGCGAACGTTCGTATTTTCTTTTTACGCGTAATTTTATCTCTTAACGAATTTATTACGATATTAGACTCTATAAGTACATCTGAAATGTAATTTCCACACTAAATGAGTTATATTCTCCACATTTTAAAGTTTAATGAACAAATATGGACTTACATTTACAATATCAAAATTTAAAACCTAGCGGATTATTTTAAAATCTAAGACCACCAAAACAAGGTATCGTCAACATATTTACAAGTACCGACTGGTAATTGACTGTTCATGCATGTGAGGTTTGATATCTGAATAAATAAACACAATTAGAGAGAGAAAAATGAAAAGGGGTTGGTTAGGGGAATGGTAGACTGACATGAAAAGACTTGTGTCCAACTGGGAATGAATAAATGGGTGTGGAGAGAGGGGGCTGCGTGTGGGTTTTTTTGTCAGATATGTATATGGTATCATGCATCTTCTACAGGTGTTCTCTACAGCAAATAAAGAGTGTATTTGCATGATCACAGAGGGACAGACGACGCAGAGCAGAGAGAAATTAAGAGAAGACTGCTAGTTTAATCTGATTCTTGATTTTGAGACTGATAGTTAAGAGTGGAATGTCACAATCACAATTACCACATTATATACGTTTGATAAAAATTTAACAATCATGATAATTATCATGTTAATTATATATCTCAATCAACATGCTGATAAAAATTCATGCATAATATTTTAAAAGTGAGCGTATATTTGAGTTGATAAATGATTAATTAACAAAGAAATAATGTATTCTACAACAAAGAAATGGTGTATTAATTTGAGGATATATTGGTGATTCATGATCATTATTCTTATTAATATAAAGTAATTAAAGATTGTTTTCTTTGTTCATTTAGTTTGAAATTAATAATTACAAATCCTTATAAAATCATATAAAAATATCATAATATATCAAACAACAACTTTATACATCAATAATGTCACACTGTCTAAAAGATATGACGAACTGATTAGTAGAAACTATATCGATGACGATCAAATGATATATATATCAATATTGTGGCATTATAAATCAAGCTGATATATTATTCAAGTTTTTTTTTTTTTTTGAAAGGCAATTTATTGAGAAACAAACAGCACAAGGCTACAACCCAGAAACAAAACAAGCAGCAAGGGCCAACCAACCAGGCACAAACCCAAAACAAAACAAGCAGAGGAAACAAAGCAAACGGCAACAAGCAGAGCAACCACCCAAAACAGCAAAACAGACCCACACCAAAACGAAGAAGAATCAGAAGTAAGACCAAGCAATATCCTTGCCCCCCATAAGAACCATGTTTGGCCAACATGTCAGCAAAAGAATTCGACGCTCTCGAACAATACATCACTCTGGCCTGATCCAAAAAGTTTAGTTGAGTACGAATATCATAAATCGTTTGCAAATGATTGAAGCTACCTAAACCCCGACCGTTAATCCAAGAAACAACCACCTTTGAATCACTAACAAACTCAATGTTTTTGCCAATAAGATCAGGTTTCTCCTTACACAGCAAGCACGCTCTGGCTAAGGTAAGAATTTCTATCGACACAGCATCTTAAATTCCCACATTAGCCGAAAATATTATTCAAGTTTTTGAACGGTGTAAAATTACTTTAAGTAATCTCAAGAGTGAATTGCTATTTTATTGTGATATTCTAGGTAGCTAGAAGATTTTGATTATTAAATTACTAATTAGGTAAAAATGATATATTGTGAGAAGATTCATATTGATGATGTGGAGGAAGAATAATATATATTTCAATTGAGGTTGGAAGGGTGAATAGTACACAAAGCTTTGTTTTGAGTTTAAGAAACCACATGTTCTCATGGGTGAGACACCCATGTGTTAGGCCTAGTAAGTAGTAACCTCTCATAAAATATATATACCATTTTACTATCAAAATCCATCAAGATAAGTTCAAGTTGTTGCCTATTTTTGGATTGCAAGACAAATCATCTTTTACAACCATATAATATAATAAACCCCAACAAGGCTTGAATGCATTCAAACTTTTTATTAGTACTCTCCCTCGTGTACCTTTTTCATTCCTTTGTTTATTATTAAGAAGAAAATTTAGATTTTAGAGAGAGAAAGAAAATTGATTGATTTGGTATGTTTAAGTACGATTTTACCCTTATTATCAACCCACCATTTGCCATCGATCCTCTTCTTCTTATCTCATAATAAGGTGTATCATCATGAAGATATATTGAAGAGTTTTTGAGTACTTAAAAAATTAAGACTTATATATAATAAGAAGTGCCCTAAAGTATTAGAAGGGTGCCCCAATTTGATTCATGAGAGAGAAAGAGAGGAGAGAGAGATAGAGAGGAGAGAGAGATAGAGAGAGAGAGAGGGTTTTATATAAATAATCTTCATTTCTGCTTTGGAAGAGATGAAATTTTTTCTCTTCAAATTTTTATTTTGACCTTTCCTCTTCTTCCTTGTTTGCTCTGCAAGTAGTACTACTTCTTCATGGTTTCTGCTCTCTCACTTGTTCTCTCTCTTTCTCTATCATGAGTTCATGCATGTACTTGTAATCTCTCTCTCTCTCTAGTTTCTCTTTCAAAATAGATGACCATGAACAACTGGTTAGGGTTCTCTCTCTCACCCCACCAACAACTTCCTTCAAACCCTGATCATCATCACCATCAAGATCACTCTCAAAACTCAGTCTCTCGCCTCGGCGATGGCTTCAACTCTGATGAACTCTCCGGCACGGTTGTTTCAGGCGAGTGCTTCGATCTCTCCTCAGACTCCACTCAAACCCCTTTTGGTATCCTTGAAGCCTTCAACAGAAACAGTCATCACTCCCAAGGTCTGCTCTCTATCTATCTGTTCTCATCTTTCATGTCAAAAACTCAAATTTTTAAAAAATAAAAATAAAAAACCCTAACAACCTCGATCTCATACGAGAAAACATTCAATCAAAAGCTTTGTTTTCTTAAACAATAGTTTCAAAATATTTGTCTTCTTCTTCTCCTTCTTCTCTTCTTGGGTTACTTTATCATACTGGGTTCTGCTACCGTATATAGGTTCAGTAGTTGATGTCTATTGGATTTAGATATTTCAATGGTTCAGGGGAATGAATATTTTAAAAATGAAAAATAAAAACATTGAGAAAAATCTGTAGAAACCATTGTGTAATCATACTGAACCTGTATAGTAGAAAATCAGTGAAATCTCATTTATTGGATTTCGAAGTAAATATTTTATAAATGAATAACAAAAAGATTTAGAAAACTCCCTCGAAACTGATGTGTAGCCATACAGAACCTGTATAATAGCAACATGAGTGAAATCACACTGTTCTATGCATGTGTGTGTATATATATATACTCTTTATATGATGTTTTTTTTTTTTTTTTAGACTGGAATATGAAGGGTTTGGAGATGAACCCAGAAACAAACTACAAAACCAACGCAGATTTTCCAATGCTTATGACATGCAATAATACACAAAACCTTGATCAAACCCAAGAGCCAAAGCTTGAGAACTTCCTTGGCGGTCACTCCTTTTCCGATCATGAACAGAAGCTCCACGGTTGCAACACCATGTATGGTACGGCCACCGCCGCCTCTTCCGCTGCCGCTGACTACATGTTCCCTAACTGTTCTCTGCAACTCCCATCAGATGATCACCATCATCAATATCAACATCATCACACAAATAGCAATGGAGGAGAAAGCAACACCACCACGACCACCACTAACAACAACAACAACAACAACGGCAATGGTTCTTCCATTGGGTTGTCCATGATCAAGACATGGTTGAGGAACCAACCTTCTCCAGCGGTTCAAGTGGCAGCGGCCGACTCCAAGAACATTAACAACGGAGGAGGAGGAGGAGGAGGCGGTTCTGCGCAGAGCTTGTCTCTTTCTATGAGCACTGGTTCTCACCAGTCTGCTGGCTCACCTCTGCCTCTTCTCACCGCCAGTGGAGGCGGTGCTAGCGGCGGAGAAACCTCCTCTTCCGATAACAATAAGCAGCAGAAGACAACGAGTACGGCGACTGCCGTGGCAGCCCTTGACAGCCAAACCGGTGCCATTGAAACGGTGCCGAGGAGGTCCATTGATACTTTTGGACAAAGAACTTCTATATATCGTGGAGTCACAAGGTTTAATTTATTCATTTTTTTCTTTTCAAAAATTATAATAATGCAATTCAAATTTAAACAAAAAACTCTATGCGAGTGAGATTCGATTTGGAGAATCTCTTATAGTTTATTATAAGAGATTGATCTCACCAAAATAAGTATACATATTATTTTGCTTTACTATACATATTATATTTTACCATTTTGGGTAAAATATAATAGTAATAATGTGATAATAATTATTTTTAGGGTTTGTTAATTTGTGTGAACAGGCATAGATGGACAGGTAGATATGAAGCTCATTTATGGGATAATAGTTGCAGAAGAGAAGGGCAAACTCGCAAGGGAAGACAAGGTAAATTATATTTTATTAACTTTTTTTTTTAATTTGTTTTTTCTTATATATAATTAATTTTAATACTAACTTTTATTTCCATTTTGGGTGTTTCTCTTATCTGGTGTTGGGTTTTCTTCCTTCGATCTCCTTTGCAGTCTATTTGGGTAAGTTTATATAATCTGATTTTTTTTTTTTAATATTTGGAAAAAAAATTCATTAATTAAATGATTTATTTTTTAAAAATTTATATATTTAAAAAAAATTTCTTATGCATTTGAGTTTTGAATTTCTATAGGAGGATATGACAAAGAAGAAAAGGCTGCAAGAGCTTATGATTTAGCAGCATTGAAATATTGGGGTACCACTACCACCACAAATTTCCCAGTAAGTTTCTTAATTAGTAACTGATTTCCCAATAAAATAAAAATAAAATTATCATAACATATGAATGTATTATATGTATATATTAATATTTATCTAGTGCAAGATTACAACATGTTTTTTTCGTACGGAATCGACTCTGTAAGGTTATATAATGACCTAATCATTCTTCCAAAAGAAATCATATCACTTTGTAATGTTATAGATGGGCTCTCTAACATTACAGAATTGATCCCATACAAAAAAAAAGTTTGAGAATCATGTACTTGAAACCTCTCCTCTATTTAATTACACGACTTTATTTCTAAATGAAGTAAACAAACAAAAAAGTGTATAATCTTGCTTAGTGTTGGCACAGGCATTGACATTGACATGCAGTTAAGTGGAATTGTATTAATATTATTATATTAAATACAGTGTTAATTGATTAACTTTAAATATTGTTCTTGTGGTCTCCTAATTAAAAAGTAGTCTCCTCATTAAGAGGGATGTGTCCGGTTATAGTGAAGAAAAAGTGGGTTAATTTTTCAATGAATTTCGCCTGTAAAAATGGGGTTTGTTTGCTAATCAATGGTGAAAGTTGAATTAGATTTTTCTCAATTTTTTATTTATTTTTATTTTTTTGTTAAAAAATAAAATTTCAGATTAGCAATTACGAGAAAGAAGTAGAAGAAATGAAGCACATGACAAGGCAGGAGTATGTTGCTTCTCTTAGAAGGTAAATATATAGTTTTTTTTTTTTTTTTTTTTTTTTTTAATTCATTATAATCATAATTTAATTTGATGACGCAGAGAAAAGAAATGAAATGAAAATAAAATATTAAATTAATTTGATGAAATATATTATATATTTACATGCATTGTTGTTGTGATATTGCAGGAAGAGTAGTGGATTTTCTAGAGGTGCATCCATTTATCGAGGAGTAACAAGGTAATTTACATTTATTTAATTATTTAATTAATTAAAATCATTTGAGAGAATCATAGTAGAATTCTCATTATCATACATTATCTTGTTTTTATAATTATACACAGAAATAAATCACCCAAAAAAAGAAAGAAAAAAAGAGTGCTAATGCTTACATTGAACTTTATTAAATGTATGGAATATTAACTAATTGCTTTATTTAATTAAGTTCTCTCATTTCTTTTGTCGTTTTTGTGAAAAATGCATTGAATTAGATAAATGATTTCCTTTAACTTAAATGTTTAATAATTATCATTGTTAATTATGATTATTTTTTTCATTGAAATACATTGGAAAAGAAAAAAGAAAGAAATATTAAATTAATGTTGGTGGTTTTGCATGGGAATATTTTGGGATGGTAACAGACATCATCAGCATGGAAGATGGCAAGCAAGAATTGGTAGAGTTGCTGGAAACAAGGACCTTTACTTGGGCACTTTCAGTAAGTTTTCTTCTCAAAAAGTGTTTGATACAGTTTCCAACTATTACAAATTTCGGAGTTCGAAGAAGGAACACGACTCAAACCCATAATCTCATTGATGTGCCTTTTGTAATGAGCTGGTGCACATGTTAACATAATCCTGTCCAATCCATGTATAGAAGTAATAGTAGCTTAATTACTATTTCAGGTACACAAGAGGAAGCAGCAGAGGCATATGACATTGCAGCCATAAAATTCAGGGGACTCAATGCAGTGACCAATTTTGACATGAACAGATATGATGTGAACAGCATACTAGAAAGCAGTACACTGCCAATTGGTGGCGCCGCAAAGAGGTTGAAGGATGTGGAGCAAGCTGAGATAACTGTGGTAGATCATCATCATCAACATCACCTTGGACATAGAAGCAACGTGGTGGTGGCGGATGATCACGAGAACATGAGCTCACAGCTCACAGATCACAGCAGCTACCATGCTTGGCCTCCCATTGCGGCAGCAGCAGCAGCATTTCAACAACAGCAGCAACCTAACTTCAGCCTGCATTACCCGTATAACGTTCAGCAGCGCGTTTGGTGCAAGCAAGAACAGGATTCTTCTGATCAGAGG
This sequence comes from Acer campestre, assembly GCA_954870605.1. NCBI lineage: Eukaryota > Viridiplantae > Streptophyta > Magnoliopsida > Sapindales > Sapindaceae > Acer > Acer campestre. The sequence continues at coordinate 20,347,218 of OX940808.1, read as the reverse complement.
TTTCAACATCAACATCAAGATCTCCATCATCAACTCCAATTGGGAAGTAATAATAATAATAGTAATACACACAATTTCTTTCAGCCCTCTTCAGTGTTGCACAATTGGATGAACATGGAGTCTTCTTCATTGGAACACAGTTCAGGCTCCAACAATTCTGTGATTTACAACACTACCGGAGATCATGCTAGTAATAATGGAGGAGGGTTTATGATTCCAATGGGTACTGTTATAGCCAATCATCATCATCATGATGGGTTTGGAGATCATCATCATCATCATCAGAACATGTTTTCATCATCATCAACAACAGTAGAAACAGATCCTTATCAAGCTAGGAACTTGTATTATCTTTCACAACAGCAGCAATCATCATCTTCATCACCACCACCAGGTTTGAGCTCAACTTGCAACAACTCATGGGTTCCAACTGGGGTCCCAACTCTGGCTTCAAGGGCTGCTACTACCAACTTGGCTGCTGCAGTCTGCCATGGAGCTCCAAGCACTTTCACTGTCTGGAATGACACTTAAAAAGGACAAAAACAAACAAACAAACATGAAGATGTACACAGGCCTACTGATTTAGCTAATTTTTTTATTTCTTTTTTCATGATTTTCCCATTCTTCCTATATTTGATTACTAACTGAAGAACTATGAGGAAGATGTGTTTTTTTTTTCTTGCATATTTTTCTTCTAACTTTTTAGGTAAAAAAGGGTCTAGTCTATCTTTGAATTTCAGATATAGCAAGGAAGAGGGCTTCTTCACTTGCTATGAATTTTGGGAACTTCAGAGAATGAAAGTGGATCCTCGGAAAGTTTTTTCTTTTACATGTTTACATTACACCAGGCTTTGTAATTTTGAATAACTTAGTTATGATACAAAGATTGGGATTCTCCTTTTCTTTTTCCTCTATTTTTATTATCTTTCCACATAATCATAGTATGTAATCGAAGTGACCACACCAAGTTTCTGTCCACTAGTGGAAGTGTAAATGGGTAGTGTTGGGTTGATACAACCAAAATTTTGGGCCTCAATGGTTTGTAAGTGCTGCACCTTTGCACTTCCAAAAAAAATAAAATAAATAAATAAATAAAAATAAAAATAAAAAATCAACCAAATTACCAGAAATTCAAAATAAAATCCAGTGGCAGCTCATAGCCTCATCCAAACACAGAAAAACAAAGATCAAACCACAATCATCAATTTTTTTTCCAATTCACTCGAAGTACCATTCCATTTAAGTGAATAGAGAATGTGAAAGAACCTATCATGCTACATCTCTTCCTCTTTATCCCATCCATATAAACTTACATCATTTACAACAACCTGAGTCTCCAGTCTCAGACATGTAACTACATGAAAAAGCTCTCGAATATCATTTCATCTAGCCAACTCCAATCAACTACATTGATAGGTATCTCACAAAGAGGCATCTCTACATGATAGAAGAATATCTTGAGAAATTACATTTGGGAAGGGCTATTGTTAAAGTGTGCCTAGTCTGAGCTATCAAAGACAAAAGTGATATTATTATAGTGAAAGAAAGGAATCCAGATTTTGGTTTAAGCATCTAGAAAAATGTCTAAGCCAATTAACTTCCTAATTTAAAAGCATCAACAAAGAGACCTAAGCACACACCGGCTTTCCAAAAGTTCATCATCACCACAAAAGACTTCAACCTCCCCGTTGACATCATTGAAGAGGGCTTTTTGTACATAAGCATACCGATCCCCTCAATGGCAGCAACAACCACACCAGCAACCAGAACATCCCAGTCACCTGTCTGCCCAAGGATTGTTGCGAGAGCATTTGCTGTGTAGAAACCCAATAGAAGGAGAAATATCTTCATGGGAACGTTCTTTCTTGCCATGTTTAACTTCTCCAGTAGCTGTCTACCACCTGCAATCACTATCCTGCTCAATCTGGTGCCACCAAGATCAGGGCTATCACCATTGACGCTCTCTTGTTCGCCAATCCCAGATAACCCACCCGTGTCCAAGGCAAATGATATTTTCCAATGGTTTCTTCTTGCCTGAAGACTGTTTAGACAGAAAGAATAATAATAGTACCAATCACCATTAACTAAATAACATCATTTTCAGTATATCCCTAAGCATTTCGATATTATGAAATGGGGTTTCAGTTCACATTAAATGAAATGAAGTTGAGATGAGAGTTACAGTTATAGCAATGGGACAATAAATGAGAATTACATGCCAAATTTCAAAATTGGACAATAAATCTACACAAAGTAAAAGACTTCCTGTAATTTTAAATTTGTTAATATTATGAGTTACATGCTTAAATGCATCAAAGAAGACAACTCACATGCTATTGCTCTTTTCATAAATTAAGAAAGATAGAGGGACCATGTTCCTCCATCTATTAACTCTATGTAGATAAACAATAAGTGAGCCTTCGAATTATAGCTCCATTTTATTTGTTTTGTATTGGATTGACACGTATATCTTTAACATATTTAAAATTTACAAAGCAAAATGTGTATACTATTCCTAAAAAAGGGATAGACATTTCATTTTAAAATCCCTATTTCTTTTACAACTTTTGATGTGGAGATAAGATATTTATACCTTTAACTAACTTTAAATTACATGAAAGATATTTGCCAAAAAAAAAAACATGAAAAGGGATAGAAAAAAAAGGTCTTGTACTTTGAAATATTAGGAACCGATATGAAATTTGACAAATAATTGACCACCCCACTAGTTCCCCATTGCTTTAAACTTTAATCTCATTTCAAAATCATTTAATTTAATGGATCAATTTCATGTCGGTATCAATGGCTCCTAGAGATAGTTCTTTCTTTTCTCTGCACAACATTTTTATCCTACCAAGTATTAAGATAACATAAAAGATGCATGTAAAATATATAATGAACTATGTATGTAATTTATAATGTTGTATGAACATAGAATCACTTAGTTCAGTCTTACAAAGGCTATGGCTCCAGAGGCAACAATTGAATCACCACAAGACAATACAAATGAGGTTAAATAAATAAAATCATAAAATGTCCCTCATTCATGTTAAGAGAAGTATGCAGGACCCATGTAATGCAATAATATATATACAAAATCTACACAAAAGAACACAATGGTCCCAAAAATTGGATTAATATGCATTTCAAGAATACTGAAAAAGCGCAAAGTACTCAAACCCATTAAACTAGTTGAATAAGTGATCAGGCATATCTAGTTTCAACATAGTCACAAATCATCCAATATCACTAATCAAGAGTTAGGTTTCATCTTTGCGCTCTCTCTCTCTCACGCACACACATCCAAAGATCTCTTAAACATAAAGACAGATTATGCAGTTCAATCTATAGAAAAAATGGAATGGATTTAAAAATATATATATATATATTGTCTTCTTCTTTTTCTAATGCCAACCATAGCTATTTCACATCTGAATAATGTACAATGAAAGAAGAATTGCTAGCGTTACGGCAATAACAATATATGACATTGAGAAAATTCTACTTTAATCATTGTATATATAATGACATTGAGAAAATTCTCCATAGATTGAAATAATAAAAAAAGAAATGGAACAAAAATAAAAGAAAGACCGTGAATTTTAAGTCTTGATATTTAATTAATAATTTACACAACTATATTAAATTAATTAATAAGAGTGGTAGATAAAGATACAATTTGGCCTTTAATTAATTAATTAGTAACATGATTAATTACTTGTTTATTGTGAGCTAGGATTGGCTTGTCCTCCCTTTTCTTGTATATGATTCTATGATTGAATGATATTTTGCTGTTATTGTTAAAAAAAATTACATAATTAATTAGCTAATTGTTATTATTACACTTTATTTTTTAACATGTCCACTAGATAATCAATAACTAGAATATAAACATCATTTCTCTGTTCTCTTATTAGTTGTACTTCAAATCTCCTCTTAAATTCATTTGAATTTTTCATGGATATCCATTATCTGTTTGATTTAGTACGACCATTTATTCCTATTCCCTATTGATCTTAGCCATGCAAGGTCTACGATTAAATTATTGAAGGTTCATATGTACCGTTTCCCTATTGATCTTAAATCTCAACTTGAACTATTCTAGAAATATATTATTCAGCTATTCCCTCTGGTTCAAGAGTGAAATATTTTTCATTATCTCAACACTTGCAATTGTTCCCTACACTGTGCATTAATATAAATAGCATAGCGGTCGACATTAAAAACAGAAAAAAATAAAATAAAAGCAGTCATTCCCTTTGTATTGCTTAACTGCATAATCTTTTTTCAAGTTAAAAGATGTTTCGAGTTGTTAGAGGATTTTGGGTCATGATGAGTAAACTCTACCTAACAAAACTAACATGATTAGGGGTCTACATAAAAACAGAAACCCTTAGAGAAAAAGTTCAAAATGTACCTCTTTTGGGGAAAAGATGTAGACTTTATACCAATCTTTGAAGCTTGTCCACTAATTCTTGGTTCATTTTTCCACTTCTGGTTTTGACAAATTACAAGGTTTTTATAAGAACTTTCGGAGATATCACTCTCCAGTATTAATAAACTTGACTGCAATTGCATTGCTCCCGTTTGACAGGCCATCAGCTACAAGCATATACACTTAAAAACTAATGTATTGGAGCATGTAAGAATTGAATCTACCACAAAACCTAGTCGTGCAAATCTTCAATCTGACATGTGCTCAGACCTCAGTGCATCTTCAAACTGAAAATCATCAGGCCATAGTCAGTGAACTTGTACTATTATAAGATCTCTGTCCAAATTTATAGGGGTGGACATCAATTGCACACCAACTTAGTTTATACATATTCCTAGATGTCAATGCAAGTATAACAAACAGAAGCCACATGACTCAAGTTCATTACTGTCTCCCAGTCAACACAATGGAAAGAAAACAGAATCACTATTTCATCTAGACATATGTGATATAAATAACTTCGGAAGATGTTCAAAAGCAAGCAGGGGCTCAGAGAAGGCATTATTGTGGGCATAAGAACGCACCATCAGACTAAAATCATTTGGGAAGTCTGTAAATTATCAACCAGTGCATATCAAACATTAACCTAACCTAGAGCATAAATTGCATTCGTATGCAGAACCAATGTAGGGACCTAGCATGACACTTATTGTAGAATATCATTAGACGAGGAGAGACTTTCTCGGATCAAAATTTAGAAATTTTAATTCGACAACTTTGAATGTTATACATATGCTTTCTTTTCGAATGAAAGGAGGGTCAAGAGTACATTATCTTTAAAAAGAAGAACAAGTCAATTTTGCCATAACATTATAAGAACTCTCAAATTCACCAGCCATGACTTTGATGAGCTCAATAAGCGACTCAAACGGCCATGGCCCTTCATAAGGAAGCCATGAATTAAAAGGATTCCAAACAGACATAGAAACAAAAGAAACTTAATAAATAAATTGAAAACATGAAACTGCAAAAACTCAAAAAGCAATGAATTCAACACCTATAAACCCTCATTTAAGCAAATAATCTAACAAAATAAACCCACAAACACACACGAGATACAGAAGAATCATCAAGAACCCGGATACTCGGATAGTAAAGTAACAAAGCAAGACAATGAAATGTTAATTTAAGAGAAAAAAAATGAAGACAAAGGCAGGAATTTTCATATAATAAATGGATACCCACATCATGAAATCTAGATTTATGAGTCTATAACAGCTAATACAAACATATAAATGAAGAAATTCGAAACACTGACCTTCAATAACAGTGAAAGTCTCATACTTTCTTCATTGTACAGCCACCACACACATATACACAGAGATGAGTTATTGAGAAATACAAAACAGCAAAAGACAGTAAGACATATAAAGGGTCTTGTGTTGTGCTATTTATCATTTTATCTGCTTGTCAAAAGGTTAAACAAGTAACTGGACCTCACTGTATTTATTTCACAGCTGAGAAATGTAATGGGATAATTTCAAAAGTACGCCGAATGTTTAAACAAGTTATCAATAGCCTCATATTGTTTATTTTGTACGAAATTTCCCAATAATTTCAATCTAAATCAAAATAGTTTTCATAATTTCGAATTAAACCAAAACAGTCCATATTTGTTGTTTTCGTTTAGTTTTGTTGTTGTTGTTATTAATAATAGGGATATTATATTATTATTATTATTATTTCTTCCCCTAAGTTTTGCTATATTTGTAACTTTGCCCCCTCTAGTTTTAAAAATGGTCAGTCTTCCCCCTGAAAACCAATTTATTTAAAGATTTATCCCCTACTGTTAGGATTTCCATTAGACTAGTAGTTTGACCGTGAAACACCAAAAAAATATTGTAACTGCGCTTGCAGGACTTGAATGATAATTAATTATGGAATGGTAAGGAAAAAAGAAAATAACAATGAATGTTTTATTAAAAACGAAACTAATGAATTAATAAAATAAATAAATAATTCAAGTGGAAATAAGTGAAAGTAAACCCAAAAACCAACTAATTGACAAAGCAAAAAATAAAGAAAGAAAGAAAGAAAGAAAGAAAGGAAAAAAAAAAAAAACAACTTACTAAAAACCAAATCAAAACCCAATTCATCACTATCACCAAACACACACCGGTTCATCAACATCACCATTCACCAACACCAACACAAGTTCATCACTATCACCCAGAACAACACCACCAAACACATGCACCCATAACCAAGAACACAAACTAGGGATGGGCGTGGGGGTCTATTAGGCCGGGAGACGGTCCCCCTACCCCCACCCCCATTTCTAAAACCTCCTCCTCCTACCCCTACCCCCAATCCCCATTTAGGGGAAGTAGGGATGGGGGTGTTTGGGGGGAGGTTCCCCTGCCCTGCCCTACCCCCATCACCCATTTCCCCCATTTCTATTTCCAATATTTTTCAATTCGAAATCCGAAATTTAGAATTTGGAATTCGACCATCCTAATCTTTCGATTTACCCCATTTCAATATCCAATCCAATAAATAATCAAAATATAAAATCAACTACTTCAAAAAATTTCAAAGTGAAAAATAACGAATTATTTTATACTAAGTTTATACTAAGTAAGATTTTTAGGAAAACGTAGCATCAAATTCCAATTTCCATTATTATTCCCTATTTCAATATCCAATCCAATAAATAATCAAAATATAAGATCTAAAATATTTAATTTGTTTAATTTAATCCAAAATTAATACAAATACTTATAGTAATATAGATGGGTTAGTGACTTAATAGTGGTAGGTGGGTTAGTGGGTGACCGTGAGTTAAAGTTAAAAAAAAAAAATATTTTTTAAATCTATATATATATACATATTTGGGGAAATGGAGATATGGGACCCCACCCCACCTCAACTCCATTTAAGAAATGGGTGAATGGACCATTTAAGATTTGAGGGCAAAATTTGCCCCCACCTTTACCCCCAAACCCCATTTGCCCCCAAATAAGGGTGGGGCTCCATGGGGGAAATGCCCATCCCTAACACAAACACAATACCGAAAAACAAAAACCCAAACTCTCTCTCTCTCTCTTCGTGATATGTCTCTCTCACGTGAATCCACACCAGTAAAACACCCACCACCACTCAATCCCAAAATCCAAACCGATCGAACACCATTCATCTCTCTCTCTCTCTCGATCTCATCATGTCGATTCACTTAGTTGTGGGTTGTGGTGGTTGGGTGATGACCGATACACTAGGTTCTGTGTCTGGTGATGATAGTGGACAATTGTGTTTTGGGGTTGATAATAATGGTGGTTTCTAGTGGTGTTCTAGGTTTAATTCTCCAATCTCCATCAATGGATATAAGATGGTGGAGATCCAATATAGATCTCCATCATCATTTTTTTTTCTTTTTTTCTTTTATCCTTTTTGTTTTCTTTTTTTCTTTTTTCCTATTTAAATTATCTTTTAATCTCCACCATCAATCTTTGAGATGGATGGTGGAGATCCATTTAAGATTTTTTTTTTTTTTTTTTTTATTACTAATTTTTTCAAACCCAATTATTCACAACTAAAATGAAAATAAAAATAGATGGATCTCAGTCGTCCATCTGAGATGGACGGTTGAGATCCATCTATTTTTTATTGTCATTAGACTGTGTTGGAGGAGAAAAAAATATAGAGGCATAAATGGTATTTTCACAATAACCTCTATTGTTTAAGGGTAAATATGTCTTTTTCCTATCAAAGTTACCTTTTATAACAAAAATTCTAACGGTAGGGGGTAACTATTAAAATAATTTAGTTTTCAAGGGAAAGACCGATCATTTTTAAAACTGGAGGGGGGTTACGAATATGACAAACTTCAGGGGGGAAATAATAATATCCCTTAATAAAATGGCTATATTGCTATTTTCTCTTATTTGTATTGTAATTTACAAGGATGAAAATATCCATGTTGAAGAATATATCGGTACTACGATTTGATAAAAATATCGATGGATATATCGATATCGACAGATATTGATGTAAAATTTACGGAAAGTATGGAAATTTGACTAAAAACATTAAATTTTTTAATGAAACTTGAACAACGTTAAAATAGCCAATAATCTAACAAAAGAAACACATTTTCTTCAAAGATATATAATATTTAACAACTATATGGTATAAATATGAATATCATGCACACGAGCAATATAAAATTGAAATCTTCCATTAAAATTTCATTCTCTAATAGTTTTCATTATACATGACATGAAAATTTTAATACCAAAAGGTAGACCTAGATGGTTCAAACATAGTGTGGCTTTGATTCATACAATATTGATATCATGTCATAGAATTTGAATGGTTTTCTATATAGTCACAAACAAGCCACATGTATAGGTCCGACCCTAGCGGGAGCCTAGTGAGGCATTCGCCTAGAGCCTCCGATTTTAAATGGCCTTCAAATTGTAGTTAAAAAAAATTGATTTTAAAATATAGTCTATATAAGATTTTAAACAAAATAGCTCCATAAATGACTTTAAAAATGACCCACCGTATACATATAATTTTTCTAAAAGGCTCATGAATGAGTTTAAAAATGGCCCACAAATGGAACCTCATTTATCAATCTTATAACAACAACATTGGATCAATGGTGGTGGTGGGTTGAATCCTAGCAACACTTGTGTTTGTCACAAATAATCCTCTTTTATATCTCTTTTAAAAAAATAAAAAATCTCTTGATACGAAAATTCAGAAAACGTTGTTTCGAAGGTAATTAAATCAATACACTTCTTTACCCTTTTTTTATGAAAGCTTAATTAGTACTTTTGTTGCTAAAATTGTAAGACAAGTAAGGTTTTAAAAATATATTCTTTGATGCAATTATAAAATTTTTATTATGGTAACTTTTTATTTTCTATTTTATTGTGTTATAGTCTTGAGTTTGAGTTATTATATTGATTTTTACAAATATTTAGTAGAGAAAAAAATAATAATCAAGTAAACATACATAAAGTATTGAGGTTCTCATTTTCTATAGTTCATCTTGGACCCCGAAAATATCAGGGCTGACCATGCACATGTAGGCTTGTTAATTTCTTCCCACTATCTTCCCATAGATAGAAAATTGTATGGAAAGATAATTGAAGATCCCAAAGCTGCCATAAACATCTTTACTAGATTTAATGCCATATGTATGTGGATAAGGAGTATAAATAGGCTCAGAGTGAGTATGATGAGTCACCAAACTCGGATTCAAAATTGATTGAAAGGTTATCTTCATCAGATAGTGGCATTTTTGATTGCATCCCATGATTTCTCCCTATGTATTCCTTACCAATAACCCATATACCTGGACTTGTAGCTCTACACCCATGGTCCTCATCTTGTGTGCAGTGAGTAAATTCAAAGTCACTAGTACATGTCCTCAATGGTAAACCTATATCGGTGGTATTTCTTTGAGTGAACTCATAATTATTTCCTCATCCTCTATCACTATTATCATCATCATCATCATTATCTTCATTATATTCAGTAGGGGTGGGCGTTTAATGGATCGGTTCACTTTTCGAGTGAACCGATAAAAAACCGATAATATCCGGTTTTTGAAAAAGTGAACCGATCCGATAAAATTTAAAAGTGTGAACCGATCAAAAACCGATTGAACCGGTTCGGTTCGGTTCGGTTCGGTTTTTTCGGTTCTCGGTTGAGTTATCGAATTGAGTTAGTTTATAATGTTTTTAACTTGCTACTTTAACAGTGAACAACCGTTCCATTGATGAAAACATGACTAAATATGCAATACTATGAGTTTTTGGGGTTGAAACTAATAAGAATTAAAGGGCATGCATTAGTAACTAATTTGAAGGCTTGTTTACAAAATCAAATGGTAGATCAATGATTCAATGATAGCTTATGTTACATACATTAAAAAAAAATTGTATTAAAAAAATATTGATAATGAAATTATGTGCAACAATATTAATCATGAATTACTCTTTTTGTTTTTAACATTATTAGTTTTAGACAAAGTATAAAAAATTTAGGGATTTTTGATTATATACACCGGTTTTCGGTTCGGTTCACCGGTTCGAACCCTAGAACCGGAAACCGAACCGAAAATACCGGTTTTTTAAAAAACAAACCGAACTGAACCGATTAAAAGTGAAAAACCGGAAAAAAATCGATTGGATCGGTTCGGTTTACCAGTTCGGTTCGGTTTAATGGTTTTTTGCCCACCCCTAATATTCAGTGCAATCGTCCAAATCTTCATCCTCACCAACATTATCATCACATGATCTTTATTACCAACTCCATCAACATGATCTTTTAGATCTATTCTACTTTTAGACTTACGCATCTCCTCTTGTATTAACCTCTCCCATTAATCACCTCCATTATAAATCATAATCTATTATGCCAAAACTTGGCCAACATTGTTTCCATATTCACGAGCATGTGTAGCAATTTGGGGATCTGAGTTACCTTCTTTGCCATCTATGTGTATTGGACAAATCCATCGGAAGAGTTGATTCTGATCCTCTTCTCACGGTTCAACTGAAATGTCCAAAAGATCTACAAAATCTAATTATGTAACCTTATATTCCTTAGCCTCCATATCTCTTATTTTAAGTTACATATTGCAGTAGCAAAACACAAGTTGTTGTAGTTTCTTATATGCAAGACAATTCTATTGTGTTGTATAAGTTAGTGAAAAAATGCTCCAAGTTTACTCACATGCTGAAGATGAGGCAGTTTGAGATAAGATTTGCATAGCAAGTTTCCTTAATGTGGGCGTGTCATTTACATACATAAACCACCATTTAGCTACAATAAAAATATTATAGTAAAAAAAATAAATAACCTAGTAGTTGCAACATAGTATTAAGGTTAAAATATTATACATGCCACATGGAGTGGATGATAAATTGTTCTATCCAAACTGTCATTGATAATTTGAAAAACTCATTGCAATCCTCTTTGGCGTTGGATGCCCTCTTTAATGATATGAAAGAATTCGTATAAAAAACATAATTGTTGGAACAACTTCTGTATCAACATGTGTGACTTAAATTCATCTTCATTCCAAAACCGATAGTCAAAGACCTGTTTCTCCATCTTCCTTCACAATGGTAATTTACTTAATCGAATTGTTTAAGGCTGGACTTTTTCTTCAACAGGCCGTTAAGACAGATAATTTGTGGCAAATCGAGTTGCTCCAAGCCAAACTAGTTCCCTTTGACAAAATTCTCTCATTTGAGCTAGTAACCACTAACCGCCCATGACTGTAGATGTAATTGGTAAGCCCTCTAGTTTGTGTAATGATGCTTGCTACACTTTCTTTTTTCCCAATATCCTCAAACATCAAGTTAATACAATGTGCAACACATGGAGTCTAATAGAGATTGAACTTCTCCATCATATATTTTTTCCAGCTTTAACAGTTGTTGAGCCATTATCAAGATAATTTGAACCATATAATTTTTGCCAACCTTATTTACAACATCCCTTAGCAAATCACAGATATAACAGTGATCTTTGATCCTGTTTGATGCATCTACAGATTTAAGAAACACTGTGGAACCCTTTAAGTACACCGTGAAATTGATAATACCGAGCTTTGTTGGTCGAGCCATTACTATGCAAATTGCCCTTTCATAACACTCTACAAAAAGACCAAATTGCCCTTTCATAACTCTTTGACTGTTAGTGACTAACTATGGTCGACTGTTAGTGAAATGGTCAAGGGATAGTCATTGTTATTATGATATTTTATCCCGGTTTAGTGCAATTATGCATATAGTTAGGGTAAGTTAGTGTAATTTACCCTAAAAAATAAATCCAAAGACGGTTGTCACCCATTTAAAAAAAATGAAAAAAATGGTCACTTGAATCACCATCGGTCCACCATCTACCTCATGTCCTCATGTGCAAAATTAAATCCCAAAGATCTTCTAATCAAGTCCTATAGATCTTCCCTATAGAAGTCCTGCAAATTTTGAACATATGAAGAATCAAAAAAAAAAAAATCTCTCATTAATTTTTTACTGTTACTCACCAATCACCATATTCTTCATTTTTCTTCTTCCCAAATTCTCTTTTATATTTACTTTTTTCCTATTCTCCACCTTCATTTCCTTCATTCTCCAACTTCTTCCTTCTCTCTCTCATTTACAATTATAACTCTAGTGTTTTCTCTTTTCTGCTTCCTTTTCTCTTCCCTGTTTCGTTTCTATTCTTGTTGTTGTAAGAGTTTTTTGCAGGTGTATTCTTCTCTCTCTCGTTTACAACTATAACTCTGGTGTTTTCTCTTTTCTGCTTCCTTTTCTCTTCCCTATTTCGTTTCTATTCTTGTTGTTGTAAGAGTTTTTTACAGGTTTATTCTTCTCTCTCTCATTTGAGTTACCTTCTTCGTCATCCATGTGTATTGGACAAATCCATTGGAAGAGTTGATTTTGATCCTCTTCTCACGGTTCAACTGAAATGTCCAGAAGATCTACAAAATCTAATTATGCAACCTTATTTTCCTTAGCCTCCATATCTCTTATTTTAAGTTTCATATTGTAGTAGCAAAACACAAGTTGTTATAGTTTCTTATATGCAAGACGATTCTGTTGCATTGTATAAATTAGTGAAAAAATGCTCCAATTTTACTCACATGCTGAAGATGAGGCAGTTTGAGATAAGATTCGCATAGCAAGTTTCCTTAATGTGGGCTTGTCATTTCCATAAATACATAAACCACCATTCAACTGCAATAAAAATATTATAGTAAAAGAAATAAATAACCTAGTAGTTGCAACATAGTATTAAGGTTTATGTTAAATAAATGATTTACAGACATCATAGTTGTTTTTGTAGCAATGGCAGTACGATTACCAAATCTTTTCTTTGAATCTGTAAAATATATGAGTTGTATACAAAAAAAAACATATTTTAATAAACTAATATAGTCGAAAATTTTAAATTAGAAAAAATTTCTCATTACAAAATTTACCTCATTTCCGAGTTGAGCAATTCCATCAGAATTTGGATATAGCCTTGAAAATACTTTGTTATTGACACTTATAAGCTCTGCATTATCGCTAACACCTTTGCAGTGGAACCTTGGATTAAGGTAATAGGCTTAAAGGAAACTAAAAACATGTAAATACAATTATTTGCAAGATAAGTTTTTAAGAAAAAATTCATAAATTTAACGCTTAAAATATTATATATGCCACATGAAGTGGATGATAAAGTGTTCTATCCCAACTGTCATTGATAATTTGAAAAACTCATTGCAATCCTCTTTGGCGTTGGATGCCCTCTTTAATGATATGAAATGATTCGTATAAAAAACATAATTGTTGAAACAACTTCTATATCAACATGTGCAACTTGAATTCATCTTGATTCCAAAAGTGATGGTCAAAGACCTGTTTCTACATCTTCCTTCACAATGATAATTTACTTAATTGATTTTTAGCCTACACATCACTGGTAAACAATTGTTTAAGGCTGGACTTTTTCTTCAACAGACCGTAAAGACAGATAATTTATGGCAAATCGAGTTGCTCTAAGTCGAACTAGTTCCCTTTGATAAAATTGTCTCATCTGAGCTAGTAACCACCCATGATTATAGATGTAATTGGTAAGCCCTCTAGCTTGTGTAATGATGCATCAACGATCATGTTATGCATTATTATGCACATCTTGATAATATCAATAAGTGTTTCTTGATCCCAAAAATGAGCGGATCCACGCACAATCACAGAACGTGACTGAAGCACCTCAAATGCCTGCTTAACATCTTTCCTTGCAGACTCTTGATATGCAACAACATGTTTATTCTTATTTCCTTTTAGAGATGAAATTGTTTTTATAAATGTTGACCATGAGGGATATATACCGTCAACTAAATAATATCCCATTGTATATTCATGACCATTAATTGAATAATTGATATGAGGAGCATGTTCTTCAGCAAGATCATTAAAGAGCGTAGATCTCTCCAGCACATTGATATCATTAAGAGATCCCGGTAATCCAAAAAATGCATGACATATCCAAAGATCATATGAAGCCATAGCTTCCAAAATAATTGTTAGTTCATGGATGTGACCAGAATACATACCTTGTCATACAATAGGACAATTCTTTCATTTCCAATGCATACAGTCAATGCTCTCCAACATTCCAAGAAAGTTCACGACGCCTATTAAACTCCAGCAATATAGTAATATCATCATTATTTGGTGATCTCAAATACCCATCCCCAAACACTGCAATAATTGCTTTTACAAAAATTTTAAGACTATTAGTGATAGTGCTTTTTCCAATCCGCACGTATTCATCAACAGAATCTGCCAGTACCCCATAAGCAAGCATCCTAAATATAGCTGAATTTTTTTGAAGGGATGACAAACTGACAACTCCACAAGCATCCCTTCTTTGGACAAAGTATATATCATAAGCTTCCACACCACGTTGAATGTGGAAAAAAAAGTGTGCGATTCATTCAAAACCTCCTCCGAGTTGGCGTTTCGGCAAAATAATCACGATAAAGTCTATCATTACCTGCAAACTCTATCACGTTGAATAACAGTGTGGCTTGGAATGGAACCACGACGTTGTGAAATTCGACCCTCATTCTCCATTTCTTCTTCTTCTTCAATGACTGTTATTACTAACAGTTGAAATTCATTGTCAGAATTGTCATCAAACAGCATATTTGATAACCAATTATGAATCATAACTATTGATAATATAAGTCGTTGATAAATAAAGTTTATATGGGTGAAAATGAGAAATGTGGTGATATTGTTTATGACCGTTGGAATATAGCAATTATAACATGATATTTTATATTTTAAATACCATTAATGCTAAACAACCCAAAAAATTTATCCCAAATTTCAACCCAGATGATATGGCAAATAGTTTTTTCATTAACCACATCATCTCATGTTGTGTATGGTGAAGATAGCTCAATTGCCACATCATTTGGGTTAATTATTTGGGTTGTATAACATTACTCTTTAAATACAATTAGAAACAAAATAAATTTATTTATATTTTAAATTCAAAAAATATTAAAATATTTAATGACTATCTATAATAGAGAGGATGGCTAGAGTGACCCCATGAAAAGTTACTAACTAAAATAGCAAAAATTTAGCTAAAATTTAGAGAGCATGGTGGGAGATGCTCTTATGATAGTAGTTTTGGAATGAGAGATATCATGGTAATGATGTAGAACTTCGAAACAAAACAATGTAAAAAGAAGTTGAATTATATGATAACTTGTATACTTCAATTTTTGGACTATTACAATTTTACAATACATGTTTTTGCTGTGGCCAAGAGGAAGAGAAAAATGTTGTGGGAAAACTGAAAAAATATGTAAAACTTTTAAGCATACCCGACCTTTGGCCTCGTTTTCAGGGGCGCTTGCCTATAGCACATCCTTTAAAGGGGCCTATATTTGTAATGAGTTATTATTATATGGTTGAAATTAAAATGGCCCAATAAATATATTTTGCTTGAGATAAAAAAAGACTCAAGTATTTGTTTTAAACAAAGCCTAACAATTACATAAACAAAAATGAAATAAAAAGGGCCCTCAAGTATTTCTCTTATGCCTATTTCGGTTTTTATTTTATTTTATTTATTTATTTATTTATTTTTACTGATTCATATCCCTCTTATACAATAAAAATAAGCCCCAAAATACATCATTAAAATTACAATCAAACCATAAACATGTGGATCCATGTCTTTTTATTTTCTTGATTATTGATCCATGTTCTTCTTATGTAATGAAAATATACATCCCATCATTATCATATATTCAACACTTATTGTGATATTGAGTAATGGTCTAGAGTATAAATCCAAATCTGATTCAATTATAGGTTTTTGTCTTTTGATGAACAAATCACTCTAAATATTAAGAGTTGATTGAAAACAATAAATATGTAACTTTAAAAAAAATCCAAACATTTGTCCAAAAATAAAATAAAATCCAAACATATACACATGATCAAATTCAGTGTAAATATTAAGAGTTCACTGAACTTAAAAAAGTCTAAAAAATATAAAAATAAAAAACAAAATCCAAATATATGCACTGGGAAAAAACAATGTCAACCATTTGGAATATATATTTAAGTGAGTTTTTATGTTAAAATGCACTGAGTATTATGAATTGTGTGTGTGTATCTATATATATATATATATGAAGTTTTCACTATTACATAAATTGGAGGTTTTTTGGGGAGGAGGAAGATTCGAACCCGCAACCTCATGGTGCAAGTGTGAAGGATTTTACCACCGGACAAAACTCATCTTGTCATGAATTTTATATTTTGATGGTGTAAAACCCGATTTAAAACGGTTTAAGTATGTTATCAAAGTAACAAAACATAAAACCCGATTTAAAACGGTTTAAGCATGCTATCAAAATAACAAAACATAAAACATTTTTCAATATTGGTACCGCATAAACTATATAATATGAAAAAACATATTATATATATATATTCGAATGGAATTGAACAAAGAGGCCCGTTTTAAATATTTCACCCCGGGCCTCTAAAAACTCAAGACCGGCCCTGCCAGGGCCGATCCTGGGCCTTTCTAGAGGGGCAGCTGCCCTGGGCTCTTTAAAAAAGAGGCCTTAAATTACATGAAATGAGTATTCAATCATGACCCATTTATTTTGATTTGTTTCCCATTTATTTTTATTTCAGACAAAAGCCCAAGTCATGTTTTAAAAAGGCCCAATTACAGTTACTTGTTATTAATTTAAATGACAGATTGATGAACACATTACTTTTATTTCAGATCGGCCCAATTGTTTGTTAAAAAAAAAAAGACAAAAAAAATATAGAAAACATGCAAATAAAAATTGGGTCAAAGCCCAAATGTGCACCAAACAAACAATTTAGGGTTTCAAACTTTCATATTTTTAATTTTCACCTCTCTCTTTCTCCGACTCAACACTGCATATTTTCATAATCTCATTTTTACATCCTTATTTTCTCTCCATTTTCTTATTCTCTAATTTCTAAATACTACATCCTCGTTGGCTCGTTATACTCTCTCTCGGATCTTGATCTTCAAGTCTCACTACCGGCACCACTCACCAATGTAGGGCCCGTTCTGTTGCATATGTCATAAGAAAATTAAAATATACATCTTGTAAAAATTTGAGAATTTTTCAGATTCGAGAATGATATTTTCCAGATATTTCGTTATTCGTTAAGTTTATATCTTCAAAAAAGTCGGAAAAAAAATAGTTTTTGTACTAAAAAAAATTCATTTTTTTTTTCATTCTTTATATCATCCACGAAAAAAATTACTTCAAAATTCAATAAATACCATTAAATTTCAGCAAAGGTGATATAATTATATTTTTTTTTTAAAAAAAAAAACTATAAATAATGAATATGAATAAAGGGTCCCATTTTAGATTTTCGCCTAGGGCCATAAGAAAAACAGGCCGACCCTGTTATTTGAACCGTATAGCTATGTAAGAAGGAACTTTCGAAATGATAATGCAAATTCTTGATCATATATCCATCGATATGAATATTTTCATCATTGGTTACTAGTTGCTGCCATGACTAAACATTTACCAATAGCTTAAAAGTATATTTTATGTTCATTATGTACTCAATTTTTGTGTCATTGAAGTATATTAAATCAAATTTAAAACAAAATACAAAAATTTAGATAAAAACATTAGGGAATATAATCAATTTTTCACTTTACATTGACAGAAATATCACTAATATTTCATAATATTTCATGAAAATATCGTGGATATTTCACAGATATATCCACAATATTATGTAAAACATTTTACGTAAAAATACATTATAACTTCATTGATATGGATATTTTACGGATAAATCGAGGATATTTCCTGGATATTTTTCAGAAAAGATATTATACGGCATATCAATATCGGTACCCTTAAATTACGGAAGCATAGACGGATATATCGGAAAAACCATGGATGTTTTAAACTATGATTATGCGGCATATCTATATCGATACCCTTAAATTTCGGAAATATCGATAGATATAAGATATATATTTTTTCAACAAAAATTAAAAGAAAAATTAACCAAAACCGTTCAAAGAAACTAATTTAATACAAATTGAAATAATGTTAACTTTTTTCTTTTGAAACTAACACCAAGACTAGATCAAAGGTCTACAAAGATAATGAAGTTTACATAGTTACTCTCACAATGCAAAAGAAAGGTCTCCATACACCAACTATTTTATAAGCATGTGAGATTTCTATTCAACACCATGGAACCTGATAGATTTTGGATGCAAATAGAACCTACAAGCGTTATGGGTATATCAACTACGACTGAGCTAAGATCATTTTCTATAAATGGTCGTAGTGCTAAGTATTTCTTTATGATGGGTGTTCAATGGGCTACCTTGATCCAGAGATCTTGAGCTCCATTCATGGAGATCAGATTTCCATCAATGGAGATCTCTAAACCTAGACGTGATCTCCACCAATTTTATTTTATTTTTTTTAATGTTGTTTCATTCTTTTAAGTTTTTTTTTTTTAAAAAAATTGAGCTTGAGGGCAAAAATGTCATATAAACATGATTAACTTTTTTAGTAGAAAGGTAACACAAAGGGGGAAAATGACGAATAGTGCGAATTAAAGGGGATAATAACCATTAATAGAACTAAAGGCGGAATTTTGATAAATACAGCAAACGTCAGGGAAATTTTGATAATATTCCCTAAAAGCAAAAATGTTTAGAAATGGATCCGGGTTAAACCCGGTCCACTGTCACTGTCTTTTTTTCTCAAAATCAGGAGGGAGCGCGACTCGGAACTGATAAAAAAAAAAATGGAAACGACGCCGTGTCCGACAACCCCTCGCTGGAATGTCGACCGTCCCTTCCTCACCGGCCGATTCCACCAGGTCTCTCTCTCTCTGTCTCTCTCTGTCTCTCTCTCTTTGAATAAATATTCACTGATTATTCACTGAAATGAACAAAAAATATAAACAATGTGCAGGAAACAAAAGGAACTTCTCGTTTCGCCGATTCGTTTAGGTAAATTTTAATTGTTTTTATTATTTGTATTTAATGAAAATTTTAAAATATTTTTGTGTTTGTTGAAACAGTAACACTGGAGACGAAAAAGCTATAGGCTGCTACGATGTCGGAGTTCAAGTAATTATGTTATTATTATTATTATTATTATTGATTTTTGTTTGGTTGTGTTAGTAAGCAAGTGGTAATAATAATGATGAAAAAAAAATTGATGTGGAAAAAAAAAATATAATGTAGGAAGTAATAGTGATGGATGATGTGCTGTGTGCTTTGGTCGGGATTGAAGGGAGGTACATTTCGATTAAAAGGAGAGTTCACACGCGAGGAAATGATAATTACGATTTCTCTGTTAGTTTCCAAGTTGATGCTTCCATGGATTTGGCCCTACAGGTAAAAAGAGTTAAAATTGTTATGGTATGATATGATATGATTTTTGTTTGATCGTGATATGAGCAAAGAAGTAAACATCGATCATATCCTTGATTTATAGTCAATATTTTCAGATTTTTGGGTACCGGTATATAAAAATTCCCCGGTATTTAAGGATATTGGCGATACTTTCAATATTTCCATTGATATATCCACTGAAACCAAAATTTACATCCTTTGAAATGAGAAATGATTTGTGTTGCAGGAAATGGCGAAACGGATATTTCCGTTGTGTGAGAGTTTTGTGTTGATTGAGCAGTTTGTTGAGTCAAGATCACAGTTCAAGACTGGCTTGGTTAATCATGCCTTTGCTGCGACGCTTAGGGCATTTCTGTTGGTATGTTTGTTTTCGTTATATTTTGTTTGTTTAATCATGGACATGGCTATCGTTTTGGGTTAAAATTGTTGGGTTTCGATGTTAGGATTATGAGGCCATGGTAGCACAGCTTGAACATCAGTTTCGACTTGGAAGACTTTCCGTACAAGGATTGTGGTTTTACTGTCAGGTCTTTTTTTTTTTTTTTTTTTTTTTTTTTTTGAGCTTGTTTTCCGTGGATAGCAACATTTCCAGTTCTAGGATTCTCACTCAAAAGGTTTTATTCCATGTTTTGCAGCCCATGATGGCATCCATGCAAGCACTATCCACTGTGATACTCAAGGCTTCGGCTAATAATTTTGCGGGTTCTGCAGTTCTCAACCTTTTGCAGAGCCAGGTAAAAAATTAGCGAGTTACTGTAATAATTTTTTGTTTTTATTTCTTGAATATTTGGTATTATTTGTTTCCTTTTGGTAATCATATGGTTTTCACTATATTCAGGCTAAAGCTATGGCCGGTGATAATACAGTCAGGTCATTGTTAGAGAAGATGACACAATGTGCAAGCAATGCATACCTAGGTATATTAGAAAGGTATGCTTTGCTGGACTAACTGCTAACTGTATCTGTTTCTTGTTGACATCAAAAAGGTTTTCCATAATTGTGCTTTAAATGCTTCTGCTTTATGCGATAGACGATAGTTTATTTTACATTTTGGCTTTAATAGAATAAAGATGGTGCATTGTTCTTCACTGTGGAAACATAGTATGTTATACTGGAATGTAGATGCCTTGTGGCCCCTTACCTGACAACGGAAGCACACATACAAGTAAAAGATGCATCTTCAGATAATATTGCTTCTTTAAAACCTGTTTATTTGCTTAAGAATAATTAAGATTCAAGTTTCACATATAAATAAATTTAATGCAAATCATAATATATTACTGGAAAATGTATTTATTGCAAGAGATTCAAACATGTGAAGCATTGACATTGAAGCAACAAATACCATCCTTCTCAGCTTGTTAGACAGGGATGTGTTGTAGTTTAAAAGCTATTTCCTTTCTCTGGTTGTGTTGGTGTCCCTCCTCCTGTGGTGCATTATTCGTTTTCCTTGTCTGTGTTCTCATGCATCACAAATGCAAACCTATGCAAAGATAAATTGTATTTATTTTTCTTTATTGTTGCTATCTCTTAACTTTTAGTTGAAGTCAGTTGTTACATGCTCAGTATGAGAAGACATTTACACATTATCATTCAAGCACTATATTTTTCAGCATTCTACACCGTCTTTTCATTTATTTATTTATTTTACATTAACAATATGATTTACTTTGATTGGTTTGCTCACTCAAGTTAAAATCACACAAATATTTTAGGTGGGTGTATGAAGGAGTGATTGATGATCCTTATGGTGAGTTTTTCATTGCTGAGAACAAATCTCTTCTAAAGGTACGTGGAATTTTGTTCATTGTTGTGAATTCATCAAATTCGGGCTTCAGATGCTCAATGTTTTTTGTTTCTCACAGGAAAGTCTTACTCAGGATTATGATGCTAAGTACTGGAGGCAACGTTATAGCCTAAAAGACGGGATTCCTAGCTTCCTTGCAAATATAGCAGGGACAATTTTGACCACAGGGAAATATTTAAATGTCATGAGAGAATGTGGCCATAATGTTCAGGTTTGTTTACATCCTTGCCTTATGGTGTACCACGTTGTTTTAAGAATATAAAATTTTCCTGTTTTTTCCGGTTGGTTGCATCAGTACTTGCTTTTGACTGGATTGGAATGTTATAGGCCCCTACTTCGGAGAATTCAAAATTAATGGGTTTTGGCTCGAACCATCATTATATGGAGTGTATAAAGGTTGCTTATGATTTTGCCAGTGGAGAGCTCTTAAATCTTATTAAAGAAAAGGTAAAGATGAATTTCTTTTATTGAATCAAATCAATGGTTTTGGTTCTGCCAGTATAAATGTCATTTGTGGAATTCTCTTTCCTTAGTTGTAATCTATTGTAATGATTTGTGCTATTCTTATTGATGTAGTATGACCTAATGGGAAAGCTGCTGTCTATAAAGCACTATCTTCTTCTCGACCAGGTAGGTTTAATATCTAAGGAACTTGGGATTTCAAATCAATTTGTGTTTCACTATTTGTTATATATGGACATCTAAGTTGAGTTTTTGAATAAACTTAATAATTCTCACCTGTTCATATCAGGTGAGGTGAGTCAGTACATTTTGACTGGCTTTGCTATGTCCATTTCCTTCACCATATGCACAATAGGTTCAAAATCACTTTCACATTGATCTTATTAAACTGGATGTTATTGTGACATTGTCCTTGATGATTAGGTTAAAAGTTATACAATTAGATAAGTATTTGCCTGATATGCAAAGATTGGACATGTAAGATGTAATTTAGCAATTAGCGTCGAGTTCTCCAAGTCCTAATGGGGACCATGCTTGGTCTTCATGTATGAATCTCGGCATCCCTGGCTGCCTATTATCCCGAAGTACTTATGCAGACCGAAAACTTCTCCTAAAGTTAGTTCCTAATCTTACAAGTATGTCAAAGGTTTTTAATTTTGTTTGGCAGTTGCTGTCAGCATATACTAGAACAATCTTTGCAAAAGAAAAGAAAAGAGGGTAGAATCATAGAGGGTCAGTGTAGTAGAGACCTTCTCAAACATGGCTTTTTTTGTACACAAAGGACAAAATAATCTCTAGGGCTGCTTTTTTGGTTTTATTATTTTAGTGTAATAATCATTTCATAAATTACAGGGTGATTTCTTGGTTCATTTTATGGATATAGCTCGAGAGGAGCTCACTAAAAAGCTTGATGAGATTAACGAGGAAAAATTGCAGGTGTCCTCCTTTACTTTCTCATAGTCCCTTATCTTGATCATAGCTTCTTAATCTTTTTGTAAATCTAAAATAAACTGAACTAGATTATTGGACCTTGGTATAAATAACATGTCTTAATTTGCATGTTCCTTCTTGTTTTGCTATTGATAGAATCTGTTTTGTCTCTAATAAAAAATACTGATAATAAAAGAAAATTCTCATTGTTTGCCTTCTTTGGATATTCAGTCTCTGCTAGACCTTGCCCTGCGTTCCACAGCTGCTGCGGCTGATCCTTGTCATGAGGACTTAACATGTTGTGTGGTAAGCAAGTATCTCGTATTTACTTGTATGAAAGTGAAACTTTTCCAGGTAAATCAGTGTCTGTATCATACTTTGCCTTATTGGTGTCAGGAAAGATCTTCTTTGCTTAAAAGAATGGCCACACTTAAAGATCTTGAAGTTAGGTCTTTCTCTGATAGTAATGATATGGAGGAGCCAGTGAGCATTACTGGTCTCGAGACATTTTCATTGAGCTACAAGGTCTGTTCTTTGGATTTTTTTTATTCCTGGTAATGTGTGTAATATATACCCTATGGAGTTGACTTGTCTTGGTTGAGGTATGATGGATGGTGGTATTATAGTCAATGTGGAATATATCTGGCTAATTATCCTTGGTGAAAGTATTGAGTGGGTATCACTTGCCAATTTGTGAAGCTTGTTCTATACCATCTTGTGACGACCTTGAATTTGCATTGTTTTATATTTGTTAGACTATTGTCATTAATATGTTTTCAGTGTTTGGTTTGTGTTTCAGGTTCAGTGGCCATTATCTATTGTTATATCAAAAAAAGCCCTAACAAAATACCAGTTGATTTTTCGCTTTCTATTTCGCTGTAAACATGTAGAGCGCCAGCTCTGTGGGGCTTGGCAAGTGCACCAAGTATGTGCTGCTGCTTCTCTTGTAGCCTAGTTAGATTTTACTTGCCCTTTTTATAGTGCTTCTAATCCAGTTGCAATCTGGTTCTGCAGGGAGTTCGTGCTTTTAACATAAGTGGAACTGCCATCTCTAGATCATCTTTGCTCTGTCGTAGCATGCTTAAATTCATAAGCAGTCTTCTACATTATCTAACATTTGAAGTATGTTTTACCTTGTTATCTATTGCTTATTTTTTATTGGACAATTTTTTGTCATAGCCTTTATATCTCACCGGTGCTTGTTTATTTATTTATTTATTTATTTTTATGTCTTGGTATTTCATTTATTCTGTTTTCGTTGGTTTACTAGATCTTGAATTTAATCCTTTGCTCCTGAAATAACTCTTTTGAACAACATAATATGGCTATAGATATGCTGACTGACACCACATACTACTACTAGTGGAAAATCTATAGTAAGCAGAGGAATCTAACTCTTGAATCTTTATTCTTTTTTATATGCTGCATTTACTTACTATTTCCGTTTAAATGTAAAACAAAATTGAAATTTGCATCATTTATTTGACCTACCAAGGTAGTGCTATCTTGGTGGTAAAAGGGCATAAAAAAGGTGAAGGATGTAGGGTTCAATTATAAAACAATATGAAGAAATTGTTGACTGATAAGATAAATTCATTTTGGTTTCAACTCTCCTTATGTTCCAATTTTGCTTTTAGTGAATTTTAAGTGTCTTGCTTTTGGCAGCATTACTTTCCACTTATTGGTTTCAGGTTCTTGAACCCAATTGGCATGCGATGCATAATAGACTTCAAACTGCAAAGAGCATAGATGAGGTATGGCCTTCGTCAATTTTTCCTGCAGATGTGCTATTTTTAAGCCAAAATTTACTTGTGCTGGTTTATCATTATTGTAATTTTATTTTTCTTACTTTGATTTTTCTTGAACAGGTTATCCAACATCATGACTTTTTCCTTGATAAGTGTCTCAGAGAATGTTTGCTTCTTTTG
The DNA here is from genome assembly GCA_954870605.1 of Acer campestre. NCBI lineage: Eukaryota > Viridiplantae > Streptophyta > Magnoliopsida > Sapindales > Sapindaceae > Acer > Acer campestre. Next base: position 20,322,158 of record OX940808.1, on the reverse strand, counting down.
CCTGAACTGCTCAAGGTTTGTTTTGATACACGGTCACTAATTCTTGAATACCATTCTAGTTTCCTATTCAGATAAAGAAATGTGATGACCATAGATGATGGATATGATATTTGTTTCTAAGAAGTGAGAGAAGAATATACAAGATTTTGAACAACCTTAATTGAAAAGAAGTGCAAGAATAACTAGAACGAGTGTACAATGGAAGTAAAATCTTCTAAACAAGGAATGATCTTGAGAAAAATAATTGCATTCTTGTAAAATCCATTCTTGTAATTGAATCTTTTTTTGTGATTTCTATTTAGATGAATTTTGTCTAAATATATTATAAAAGTTGTAAAATTATCATGGAAGCCTAAAAGATGTGTACATTCGATCAAATTTCATATTTGTTAGTCATAGTTAAGTTTTTATATTTTTTGACTTTCAACTAAATGGTAGAATTTAAATTTTGATGCGTACGTGGAAAATATAATTTTCCAAGGTTTTATATAAGTGTATTACAATGAAACAATGGTGTCTGACAGGAGCATTGACTTTGAAATGGAATGGTGTTAATACAAAGATCTATTATACGATACTAAAGTAAATAATACTTGTTAATGTGTGAACGATTAACTCTACTTTTATGTGCAACCTATCGTAGTGAGAGAAGAATAATTGGCACTGCTTGGAACCTGTATTTAGTTTTCATGGTTTTCTGTGGTTTATATTGCAGAAGGTGGAGAAGCTGAAGTCCTTGTGCCTGCAGTACGCGGCAGCTACTCAATGGTTAATATCATCTTCAATTGACATTACCAAGCTAGAGGAACCATCTGACAGTTCGTCTGCTTCACAAAAATTGAAGCAATTGAGGTTAAAAAACCCATCCCGGGTGCAGAAAGCAATTACCAGAGATGCAGCAGTCACTGACTCTATCCTGTAAGTCTTACGAAACCGGATACAGAATACACACACATGGGCGCATGCACATGCTTACACGTACACACACTCTTTTCTCTGTCTCTCATTTACACTAACATAATTGCAGCAAATTCGAGAGGGAATTCAATGCTGAGCTTCAGAGTCTCGGACCAATCTTGAGCACTAGTTCCCAAGCGGAACCATATTTGACTCATCTTGCACAGTGGATTCTTGGCGTTGGAAGTGACAAATGAGTAGTTCCGGTTTTATTTTCTCACTCTAAATCTTAAGAAGCTCTTGACAAACTAATTGGGAATATACTTTCCAAACTATTTTTAGAGTAAGGTTGATATGTGTAAGTTGTGTGTGCTGTGGTTTTTTTTTTTTTAATTTTAATTTTTTTATATATATTTTGGGTGCCTCATTATATTAATTATTTTTAATTTTTGATTCTATTTTTATTGAGTGTTATGAATTTTAGTTATAGTGAAACAAACTTGACTAGGTTCTTATATCAGAGATTGAGTTTTCTGGTTTTGGGTGTAAATGAGTATCTGGCTGAGCAAATATTAGGAATTGTGATCGGTAATTGATAGAATGAAATACAGTTAAGAAATGAATCTTGAGTCTCGACAATACTTTATTTTTTTGGTTTACACCATCCGGTTTCTGGGTGGGGCGGATCCACCATACGGTGCAATCAGTCCAGACCACACCCCAACTAATCCGGACTCGCACCGGGTCGGCCCACTAAGGGGTAAAGTGCTCCCAATATGTGTAGCTCCGTTCACAAGGGGAGTTGAACCCACGACCTTGCTTAAGGGATGAGAGCGCCGAACCACTCACACCAACACATGATTGGTTCGACAATACTTTATTACTAATGATTACGTATTGTAAAATCGCTTAAGCTTAGCACTGCTGAGATCAGTGAAGAAATGAACTTTGGTCTGGATTGATAGTTCATGAAAAGAAAAATAACAAAGAAACGGATCTCGACCATATATTAATATCAATAGTGGACCTTAGGATTGATATAGCTTGGTGTCTGATTGAGTTGCGGCTCCATCTCAGATGGATTGAGTTTTATTTTTTATTTTTCAATTTTTATCTAACTGAAAAACAAAAATCGTTTTGCTTTTTGTTTTGTGTTGTGGGATGGAGATGGAGGAGTGACATTGAAGGTATAGAGTGTTGTGGAGTGGGATGTGTATTTTCTGACAAAGGGAGAGCGGATATTGAAGAAGAGAAGAACCGTGAAAAAAGTGTGAAGGAATATGCTTGAGGTTTCTCAAAACAATGGAAATATTTTTGAAGAACACGAATTTGATTGATGGATTTTTATTTATTTATTTATTGTTTTTTGGAATTTGATTGATAAAGATGTAGATTTTGTTTTTGTTTCCATGTTGAGAAAATAAATCTGGATTGATGAAGAACTGTGTTTCTAGATTGAAGAAAAAATTTGGATTGGATTTTTTAATTAACTTTTTTATTAAATAAATAAAATATACATTGGGGGTATTTTGGACCTCTTACATGAATAAGGGAGATATTTGTGTAATTATGAGCAAAAGTTGCTAGCGTTTGCAATTACATCAAATGTAGGGATGTTTGTGTAATTTTCTTTAAGCTAAATAAAATTATCTCTCTATTGTATTTTACATATTGTAAAGACGATATTAAATTACCAAAAATAGCAAGTTTTAAAAATATTTCATAGTAATAGGTATGGGCACAAATCTTTGATAATTTTTCTAATCGATTCTAATTCTCCTGTCAACAAGCAGGCTTTAGCGGTAATGGACATCCTAGCCAAGCTTCATCTCTTGGGTGTTAGAAATGTAGTTTGATTCCTACGATGGCCAACTTTGTGGCTCATGGTCTAGTTAAGTTTGCTTTGGCTTCAAATTCCGATTGTTTTTGGATTCTAACACCTTCCCTGTGTGAAGTCGTTGGCTCATTAGCTCTCCTTAGCTCAATCAATGAATCATCTTCAAAAAAAGACAAAAAGAAAAAGAGAAAAAGAAAATCAAAACATCCCCTTCATATGATTCCCTATCAATATGTGCATATGTTTCGAAAGATTGATTTTAATTTCAAACATGAGCTTAGATCCCGACCTATTTTAAATAGCAACTTTGTGTTGTTTTGTTTCATTTTCTTTTGACATTTTTGTAGAAAACACACAAAACGGAATAAATTATTTATGTATTGCTTGAATTGAATAAAAGGGTAATTACCAATTAGGTCTTTGATTTTTTGTTTATTTATTTATTTATTTTTAAATTCCAAGTAGTTTGCGACTTTTACAAAAGTGATCAAATTGGTTTTCACATTTTTTTCAAATGCCAAATTAGTCTATCTCTTTTTAGAAGTGACCAATTTGGTCTCTTAAATGGTTTAACGGTGTTAAATATAACATTTGACTTTAACAATTTTAGTTAAAGTACGTAAATACCCTTTTATTTGTCACATTAGAGTAAAGTTGTTTTGTCTTTTGTTTATTAAATTCACTATTATAATTACAATAAAATCTAAAAATATTATTAATGAAACACAATTTGTACCCTTTTTAATTATAGTTTTCTAAAAAAAATCTTAAAATATTTTAATAAGACCTATATACCCTTATTTTATAAACAAAGTTACCATTCATTCCCAGTTTAGTATTTTACCATTTTAAAATAATTTTTTTTTGGTTAATATTATACAAGTACCGTTGTCAAAATTATTCTAAATGGGGAATTACACAAACACCCCCGAAGTTTGATCAAATTGCACGAATATGATAGTTTTGACTATATAGGCACAAACTTCCCTCAACATTTGAAAATTGTTGCACAAACATTCTCTACCGTTAGATGAATTCATTAGTCAATGGTCAAACATGTAAAAAAAATCCAAAATACCCTATATTTTTATTTTAAACAAAATTCAAAATTCAAAAATAAGATAAAAAAAATATTAAAAAGTCTTTTAAAAAATATGAATGTATCTTAAATCAAAAAGCTAGAAAAAAAATTCATATTCCAAAAAAATAAAAATAAATTAGTTTGTGCAATTCCCCCTTGATTTTAAATAAATTTAAAATTTAAAATTTATTTATTATTTCATTGTTTAAAAAAATATTTTTTTTATTTATAAAGATGAATTTTTTTTCCAGGTTTCAGATTTAAAATACATTCATATTATATATAATATATATATTTTTTAAATATTTTTTTATCTTATTTTTTATTTTTTTAGTTTATTTAAAATAAAAACTAAGTGTATTTTAGACTTTTTACATTTTTGACCATTGAATAACGAATCCATCTAAAGGCAGGGGATGTTTGTGCAACAATTTTCAGATGTTGAGGGATATTTGTGTGTATATGGTCAAAACTGTCATATCTGTGCAATTTCATCAAACCTCGAGGGATGTTTGTGCAATTCCCCTATTCAAAAATCAAAACCCACAAATAAAATAAATAAAAATTATACTTGTGTTAAAAAAAAAAAAAAAAAAACTGTGCATGTGTCATTATTATATTGTTTAGGAATAAAGTACAATTTTACTTTTACATAGTTAAAGTTGATTAACGGAACTTAGCTAGAAGGACTAATTTAGCCCTTGAGAAAAATGTAAGGACCAATTTGGCCACATTTGTAAAAGTCGTAAACAATTTGGAATTTAAAAAAAAGTCTAGGACCTAATTGGTAATTGCCCTTGAATAAAATGAAAACCGGAATCAATCATTTATAAATTGTAATATTGACAATACATAAGTACACACAACAACTAACGGTTATCACTAATAGCTACTATCCTGACATCCGACTCTACTAATCTAGCTGACTATACTTAAAAAAAACGTGTGATCTATTCTTACAATCCATGCGTTGATCCTTGAAAACAAGCGCGTCTAGGGTATTGTAGTAAGATTGTGTTTTAATTAGTCATATTAAACTAGTAAATAAACGATCCTTTTAAATTGTTGGTTATATCTTATTTTTGTAAACCATAATTAATTAAAGGGTGATAATATTGACACCCATAAAACTTATTAGTACACCCATATTTTATTAAAAATTTTAATTATAAAAATATTTCAATAGAAATTTACCAATAAGGACAAATTACTTTAATTAAAAATAAACCAAATACTATATACACTTATTAATTACACTTATATCTTCAACTATATTTTTTATTTAAAAAAAAAAAAAAACTTACCTTTCAAAAAAAAAAAAAAAAAAAAAAACTTATGATAAACCCTAATTAAACTCTAATTTTATTTCAAGTTTCAAACTTTCTCATTATCATATGATTATTATATTGTTTTTGTTTTTCTTTTATGTACAGTTATGAACTCTATCAATAAACAAAATATATATATATTTTTTTAACCATAGGTCATAGCTTTAGATATCAACCGGTTTTTTTTTTTTAATATATATTTTTTAAGATAGTCATAGATATCAGTAAGTTTATTATTATTATTATTATTATTATTATTATTATTATTATTATTATTATTAAAGATAGCTGTATAAATAAGAGAATTTCAGATTGAAAATCTCTTAACCCCATATTCGGTTCCACATATTCCTTTTTATAAGACTCCGACATTCGAGATATTTCCAAAAGTAATTGGACCATCATTAAAAGATGATTTAATTCCAAAAATAATAATATTTTTTTAATAATTTTGGTGTGATAATAATTTAAGAGTGTTTATAAATAATATGTATTAAAATGAATATATTTATTTCAATGAGGCCCCGTTTGGTGCATGCGATATGATAGGATTATTTTTATAGGATAGGATTTGATTGGATAGGATAGGATTAATTTTAAAGTTATCTTATGTTTGGTGCAATATAGGATAGGAGAAGATTGTAATCTGACTTTAGTGGATGACATTACCAAAGCTTCAGTGCTTCAACGCTTCAGTCATTGCCAGATATTGGATACGTAATTTCGGGATAATATGGCTCATGCTACTCTTGCCAGATATTGGACACAAAATTTCGGAATAATATGGCTCATGCTGCTCTTGCCAGATATTGATAAAAAGAGAAAAATAGGTATTAATAATTTAATAGTCAAAAAAAGCTTTAATGTTTCAACAGCACCAGAACAGACCAAAGATACATAACAAAGGAAAAAGAATAGAAACAAAAACACTCCCAGACTAAACCAAACGAACCCAAAGAACACAAAGATCAAATATCCCCCCATTCCAGAACATAGAATCAAAATAATTAACAATACTTAATACCTCAAAAATTTCAGGTTGCTTTTTGTTTGTTGAAACACCTCCGAAAATCAAGGATAGATTTGGGAGACAAAGTATAGAAACCTTTGTCTTAAAAGCTTAAAACAAAACCCTAGATCAAAGGGAGAGCAATCAGATGAAAGAAAACCCAAAAATAAAAAATAATACAACTTTTTTTTTTTTTTTGGTCAAAACACTTGCAATTTGTAAATCAAATAAAGGTAATTTGGGAGAAAAATAAACCTTCTTCAGAAGCTCAAAAGATAGAGACATTGATGATGAAGATGAAATTCATTTGAAAGAGAGAGTCAAGTCGTCGAGTGTCATTTGGGTGTTGGTGTAATCGATTGAATTGGGTTGTCGATTCGCAAGCAACCAGGAGAAGGAGAAGAAGATGATGATTCAGTTTCAATGAAGAAGAAAAAATGATGAGACAAAAGACGAAGAGATGAGATTCATTTGAATCGCAACATTTTGGTTGAGATTCATTTATCCCGTTGAGATGGTATAAAAACACTGTTAGGATTTATTTGAATCATATCCTATTGCCGAGCCAAACACGGGAAATGGACTAAAAATAGTCTGTTTCCCATTCTATCCTACCTGCCAAACATGGCCTGAGGGTATCATTGTCATTAGGATGAGTGTTTATAGTAATATTAATATTTTAAATTTTAGACATGGGTGTACTTATAAAAATGGGTGTATTAATAAGTTTTATGGATGTCAATATCCATACCCTTAATTAAAAATAGATTTACTTCCTAATGTAATTGATCGGTTATGGGGTGAAAATGAAATTTCAATAAGTGATAAAAAAAAAAGAAGAAAAAAAAAAAAGAGACACACGTAGTTCGATTACTAAAAAGAAGATTCATTGGTGTAAGTGGAAGAGAATGTGCAATCCTAAGTGTGAGGGGGGTTTAGGTTTCAAGGATCTAGAGTGCTTTAACAGAGCTTTGTTAGCAAAGCAGTGTTGGAGGGTGTTTCGAAATCCTAAGTCTTTAATGGCTAGAGTGTTGGAAGGGTGTTATTTTTCTGATTGCAGTTTTCTAGAGGCTTCTAAGAGTTCTAATGCTTCTTTTGTTTGGCGTAGCTTACATTAGGGTAAGGAATTGTTGGTTTCAGGTTTACGGTGGAGGGTGGGAAATGGTCGTTCGATTAAGATATATCAAGATAAATGGATTCCCAAGCCAAATGGTTTCAAGGTTTTGCAGCAGCCTCTTCTCGGTCTGGATGCTTCAGTAGACCAGCTTTTCTCTCCATCAGGTGGATGGAATTCTTCTCTCATTCTAAGGCTGTTTTCACCTGAAGATGCGAGTGCTATTTTGAAAATTCCTCTGGGCAGTTTACTGGCTTCTGATGTGGTGATTTGGCATTATGATCAAAGTGGTTGCTTCACTGTTAAAAGTGGCTATCAAGTTGATAAATCAGCTGAGTCAATTCCTAGCTCTTCCAATTGTATTCAGCTGCATGATTGGTGGACTACACTGTGGAAGCTGAAGATTCCTCTAAAGGTAAAAATTTTTATTTGGAAATCTTGCTTCGATTGGATTCCTTCAATGTCCAATTTAGTTAAGCATGGTATGGATGTTTTAGACATTTGTCCTATGTGTTCTTCTGCGGGTGAGTCTACTGTCCATGCTTTGTGGGGGTGCAGAATTTTGAAGCAAGCAAAATTAGGTTGGCTCCCTCCGAATGTCAAGGTTAGGAATGTTTATGCCAGTTTTTTTGATCTAATTTTAGACTGTCATTTATTGTTGGGTGTGGATGATTTGGGGTTATTTTGTACTATTGTGTGGAGAGTTTGGTTCTTGCGTAATCTTGTGGTGCATAATTCCCCAACTCAGGATGTATTGGAGGTTAGGAATTGGTGTAGAGAGATGTTGGATGATTATCTTTCTTCTGATGTTGTTACGGTGCTTAATAGTAGCAGGTTAGGTCGTGTTCGTAATTCTTGGCGACCTCCGGATTTGGATGTTTATAAGATTAACTGCGATGCTGCGGTTAATGTGGATGGAGGAAGGGTAGGATTAGGAATTGTTATTAGAAACTGTTCTGGGTCTGTAATGGCTTCTGCTGCTATTCCGATAGTTGCTTGCTTTGATCCAATTTTGGCGGAAATGATGGCCATCTGCAGGGGTTTGAGTTTCAGTCGAGACTGCGGGCTGCATCCATGTGTGTTAGAATCTGATGCTGCAGTTGTTGTAAAATGGATTGCTGAAAAATCTCATGGTGATTCTGTTGGTGGTAATATCTTGGCTGAGATTGAGGCTTTGATGACAGATCTTCAGGTGGTGTCGATTAGTCATGTTCCGAGACTGAACAACGGTGTCGCTCACGACCTGGCAAAATTTGCTTTAACGGTTGATGAGGAGTGTTCTTGGGTGGAAGTTGTTCCACCTTGTGTTAGGAGAGCTGTGCTTTTGGATTGTCCATTAGTTAGCTCTAGCTAATTGTTTTTAGTTCTTTGTTTTTTTCTTTGTAATGTTCAAAAAAAAAAAAAAAAAAAAAAAGAGCTTAAATAAAAATAAATAAATAAATAATAAATAAAAAATAAAAAACGAAAAACAAAACAAAAAAAATGTAGAGAGCATCGATTCATTTCATTTGTAAACACATTTCACCTGAGCAATGTTGAAGATTTTCCCGCTGAAACAAACATTTGTCTACAGAAACCACCCTTTAATCTCCTTAAGATCAATCTCGTTATCATCACAATCACAAACACCAACACCAACACCGTCGTCAGCTGCATCGTCTTCTTCTTCTTCTTCATCATCATTTCCATCCGATTCAAGTCTAACAGATGCTTTACTCAAATCCAGAACTCCTAACGAAGCCCTCAAGCTTTTTAATTCCTCTCTAAGAAAACTAAACCCAATCAATCATCTTGCGCCCTTCTCAGCCATAATACATGTCTTAATTAACGCCAAATTGTACAAACACGCCAGGTGTTTGATGAAAGACCTTATAGACAAACTCCTCAACACTCTCAAACCCCAACGGGTCTGTTACGCTCTCTTTAAAGCTCTTAACAATTTAGAAAGTCCAAAATTCAATCCCAATGTGTTTGGTACGTTAATTATTGCGTTTTCCGAGATGGGTCTAGTTGAAGAGGCCTCATGGGTGTATCACAAGATCGGCATTTTGCCTGCTGTTCCTGTGTGTAATGCGTTGTTAAATGGGCTGGTTAAGAAGGGAATGTTTGAATCCATGTGGCAATTTCATACGGACATGCTATTGCGGGGGATGGTTTCTAATTTTGTCACATATGGGGTACTGATTGATGGCTGTTGTGGTCAATGTGATGTTTTGAAAGCGCGTAGTTTGTTTGATGAGATGGTTGAGAAAGGGATTGAACCAACTGTGGTGATTTACACCATTCTCATTCGTGGTCTTTGCAATGAGAGTCAGATGACAGAGGCTGAAAATATGTTTAAGCTGATGAGAGATTCAGGTGTGCTTCCTAATGTCTACGCTTACAGTGCTCTAATTGATGGCTACTGCAAAATGGCTGACATAAAACGAGCACTCAACTTGTATCAAGACATGCTACATAATAATTTACTGCCAAATGTTGTTATATTTGGTTGCCTAATAAATGGGCTATGCAAAGTGGGTGAATTGAGATCAGCAAGAAATTTTTTTGTTTACATGGCCAAGTTTGGTGTTGTTCCTAATATATATCTGTATAATTGTTTGATTGATAGCCATTGCAAGGCAGGGAACTTGTCTGAAGCTACGGTCTTGTGTTCAGAGATGACAAAATTTGAAATTACTCCAGATGTATACACTTACAGTATTCTTATTAAAGGTCTCTGTAGTGAGGGTCGAGTGAAAGAAGCGGATGATTTATTGCAAAAAATGAACAAAGAGGGAGTCTGTGCCAATGCTGTGACATACAATTCGCTTATTGATGGATACTGTAAAGCAGGTTACATGGAGAAGGCTTTGACTGTGTGTTCTCAAATGACAAAAAAGGGTGTAGAGCCCAATGTTGTTACCTTTTCCTCTTTGATTGATGGTCATTGCAAGGCGGGAAATGTGGAGACTGCTATAGGTTTGTACTTAGAGATGATAATTAAAAGCCTTGTCCCTGATGTCGTTGCTTATACAGCTTTGATTGATGGGCATTGTAAAGATGGAAACATGAAAGAAGCTCTCCGGCTACATAAGGAGATGTTAGAGGCTGGTCTGACCCCCAATGTTTTCACAATTAGTTGCTTGATTGATGGCCTTTGTAAAGATGGAAAGATTTCTGATGCAATCAAGTTGTTTTTGGAGAAGACTGATAAAACAAATGGTGGCTTTTGTTCCCCAAATCATGTGATGTATACATCAATTATTCAAGCCTTGTGCAATGATGGGCGGATTTTTAAAGCTAGCAAGTTTTTCTCTGATATGAGATTTGATGGTTTGAGACCAGATGTAATCACTTACGTTGTCATGCTACAGGGGCATTTTCAAGCCAAGCACATGCCTGATGTGATGATGTTGCATGCAGATATGATAAAGATGGGTATTATGCCAAATGCAGTCACTAATGAGGTCTTAGTTTCAGGTTATCAAGAGAATAGATATCTGAAATCAGCTTTCCGATGTTCTGAGGATTTAAAAAGAAATCAGGCATTGGATGTTTTGAGTCAAGAGAACCTGTGATGGGATATGTAGTGAAATTGGTTTTGTGAATGAGTACAGTTACAATTTATGGTTAGGTTAAAAAAAAAATAATAATAATAATAATTGGTTTTCGTTGCTGTCGTGCGTTAGATCCACGCAGGCACCGGCTCTGGCTCCATCCGGCGGCGTCTCTTTCATCCATCTCCTTCTAACATAATGGGATCCTATGGGGGAGAAAAAAGGTTGGTGTGTTTGAGGTATGTTTGAGGTATCTAACATTTAAGGTATGTTTTACCTTGTTATCTATAGCTTATTTTTTATTGGACAATTTTTTGTCACAGCCTTTATATCTCACCGATGCTTGGTCTTTTTTTTTTTGGCCTTTGTATTTCATTAATTCTGTTTTTGTTGGTTTATTAGATCGTAAATTTAACCCTTTGCTTATGAAATAACTCTATTGAACAATATAATACGGCTATAGATATGCTGACTGACATTACATACTAGTGGAAAATTTATAGAAAGTAGAGGAATCTAACTCTTGAATCTTTATTCTTTTTTATATGCTGCATTTACTTACTATTTCCGTTTAAATGTAAAACAAAATTGAAATGTGCTATCTTGGTGGTAAGAGGGCATAAAACAAGGTGACAATATGAAGAAATTATTGACTTATAAGATAAATTCATTTTAGTTTCAACTCTCCTTATATTCCAATTTTGCTTTTAGTGAATTTTAAGTGTCTTGCTTTTGGCAGCATTACTTACCACTTATTGGTTTCAGGTTCTTGAACCCAATTGGCATGTGATACATAATAGACTTCAAAATGCAAAGAGCATAAATAAGGTATGGCCTTCGTCAACTTTTACTGCAGATGTGCTATTTTTAAGCCAAAATTTACTTGTTATGGTTTATCATTATTGTAATTTTAATTTTCTTACTTTGATTTTTCTTGACAGGTTATCCAACATCACGATTTTTTCCTTGATAAGTGTCTCAAAGAATGTTTGCTTCTTTTGCCTGCACTACTCAAGGTTTGTTTTGATACACAATTACTAATTCTTGAATACCATTCTAGTTTCCTATTCGGGTAAATAAATGTGATGACCATAGATGATGGATATGATATTTGTTTCTAAGAAGTGAGAGAAGAATGTACAAGATTTTGAACAACCTTAATTGAAAAGAAGTGCAAGAATAACTAGAACGAGTGTACAATGGAAGTAAAATCTTCTAAACAAGGAATGACCTTGAGAAAAATAATTGCATTCTTGTAAAATCCATTCTTGTAATTGAATCTTTTTTTGTGATTTCTATTTGGATGAATTTTGTGTAAATATATTATAAAAGTTGAAAAATTATCATGGAAGCCTAAAAAATGTGTACATTCGATCAAATTTTATATTTGTTAGTCATAGTTAAGCTTTTATATTTTTTGACCGACAACCCATTTTAAGTTTCAACTAGATAGAAGAATTTAAATTTTGATACGTACATGGAAAATAGATTTTTCCAAGGTTTTATAAAAGTGCAGTACAATGAAACAATGGTGGCTAACAGGAGCATCGACTTTGAAATGGAATGGTGTTAATACAATTATACATTAGGGGCATTTTGGACCTCTTACATGAATAAGGGAGATATTTGTACAATTATGAGCAAAGTTGCAAGCTTTACATCAAATAAGCTGACGAAAATTATTTCTCTATTGTATTTTAAATATTGTAAAGAAGATATTAAATTACCAAAAATAGCAAGTTTTAAGTGGCTACTTACCTTTAATAGGCACAAATCTTTGATTATTGCTCTAATCGATTCTAATTCTCCTCCCCTCAATCGACATCCTAGCCAATCTCTTGGATGTTAGAAATGTAGTCTGATTCTGATGGCCAACTTTGTGGCTCACGGTCTAGCTAAGTTTGCTTTGGGTTCAAATTCCGATTGTTTTTGGATTCAACACAATTGTTTTCTATGCTCTAGCTGACTATACTTAAAAAATAAAAAAATTGTCAATGGGCTATTTTCGACAATTTCCTTCATATATAAAATGTTATAAATTAATTAAATTCAAAATAGGGTTTTTAGCAAAATTGCCCTATTTTAGGGACTGAATTGCAAATCTACCCTAATACCCAAATTAATTGCAAAATTGCCCTAAAATGACATCAATACCCTTATTTTAAATTGGAACAAATTCAGATTGAAGCTGCATCAGACATTCAGACCACCTTGCCCGATCCTCCCAAACCATCAGACCACCTTGCCCGATCCTCCCAAACCATCAGCCCACCTTGCCCGATACAAAACCATCGGGTTACCTTGCCCGAAACCAAACCATCTTCCTACCTTGGTCGATCCCAAACCGTCAGCCTTCCTTGCCGTCGCATTGCCGTGGAGTTGCTGTCGACTTGCCATCACGCTGCCGTCGTCGAGTTGCTGTGGAGTTGCCGTCACCTTGGCCGTCGACTTGCCATCCAGACTTCGCCGTCGACTTCCCGGTCTTGCCGTGACTTCTCCAACAGTTGTTGATCAAAGATCAACGGCCATCGTCTCCCTCAATAGGACGTCGTCGTCGGCTGCGAGATTTGGTTGGTGTTTGAATACAAAGTTTTCCAATTGTTTAATTCATTTGAATAATTGAATGTATGCCTCCTTCCCATTCCATCTAATTGTTTTGTACATAAGATTTGATTAAAAACCCCTCTTCAATCCTCTCATTTGATTGAAATTGAACAGTTAGGGTTTAGTTCTTTGTTTTGTTGTTGCTCAGTTTTTGGGCGTCTCTGTTGTAGTTGGACGCTGGTCATTGTTCTTGGCTTTGTTGTTTGTTTTTGGTCTGTTGGATTGCTGCCCCTGGTGGCTTAATAAATTTTCTGATTTTAAAAAAAAAATGGCTACGTTATGTCAATGCCTATGAGACTTGACTGATCTTAGTTGGATATTCTGCTGACCACTTACTAAGAAGATCTTAGTTGGGCTATGAATTCTTAGAGGTCTGTGACTCTGTGTTTAATAGCATGCTTTGTGCTAAATTATGATTTGTGAACTTGGTGCTTGTGGAAATGACAAAAGAATTCCATTCATTATCTGAGTTGGAGTTTTCCATTTTCTTGAATATGATCACCCTTAGTGAACTTTTTTATATTTAAGCTAGAATTCCTCAGGTTTCTTAAATTTCATTGATAAATTTAATCAGAATTCCAAGTTCTTTCTTTGCTTGATCTGTGAATTTATTTATTTTTGAAGATATAGATTGAATATACTTGAGGTTTTTGTTTTTAATGACTCCTTATATATGTGTAAGTGTATATATATGTCAAACTTTAAAATGCAGGATACCTCACTAGTAAGGTCCTTTGTCTTTTAGTATTTGAAAATTTTAATACTTACACTCAATACCTTTAAGAAACGGGCATGATTGTCATGTCACATATATCATCATCTCCTTGGAGTTTGATTTAGTTGGGTTAAGTTATTTTTGTGTATAGACAGGGGAGATAATAGCACAGATTTTATTGAGAGGGTGATATGGTTTGATGGGTATGTGTGTATAGTTCATACCTATGATTTTATCAATTGATGCTGCTGGTGGTCTTTTGCTTCTTTTTTATTTTTTATTTTTAAACCTTTTTTTATGTATTGAATTCTGTGATGATTTTATTTTTCGGGAGGCCCCCACCACATTACTATGGCTTAATTAGAAAAAGCTGAGAAGAATTGGCATCAAAGATTTCTTTCGTTGTCGTTATCATTGCAGATTATTCAAATATTAAGAGAAGATTTGGCCACAATTTTAGCTGCTTTGTAATACTCAACATTGGCTGCTTATAAAGATATATGCTTTACGTCTTTATACACAATTTAGCATTTTCATGATAATATTTTTTATATCAAATCAAAAATAAATAAATAAATAAAAATGCTTATAATCCCAAAACTGAGGAGATATCTGCAACTTTTGTATTTGGGCTCATGACTGACCATTTCCAGTGGCTAATGGCCCAATATGTCCAAATTCATAATCAGACCAATTTACTTTTGATTCCAAAATTCATAATCAAACCAGGGACGTAATCATGATTCCAAAATTCATAATCAAACCAGGGACGTAATTCATAATCGTTATGGTTTGTATTGTCTCCTTGTTTTGGACGCATTGCCTTGTGCCTTATGGGGCATTTTTAATAAAACATGCTGTTTAAAAAAAAAAAAAAAAAACTAGGTATATGTAATCAAAATGGCATTACTAGTACAATAGTGGGTGATGACAACAAATGAGAAATCTTAGGTAGGCAATTATGATCCCCACATGATGATGGGGAAGGTAAGGGAGTCTCCACTTTGATGATGATCACATGATCATCTACAAGTCTGTGTGAGGGTTGAATTAAAGTTGAAACATCAATTGGATGATTATTATGTTGCCAATAGCCATACTCATCCTTGTGTTTATTTTTGTCTTCTTTCAATTTTTCAATCATGTTATACTCTTCTACTCTCAACCGGCTTCTCTTTGTCCTCTCTTCTCTATTTTCGTATTAAACAAAGAAGTCTTCCTACACTTACTTATATAAGATAAATTTTGAATTTTTTATCATAAACGTGGAAAAGGAGGAAGCACATGCACCACTCAACCAATAGTGGATATACGTCTAAGAAAATTGGTTGGACTTTGTAAAAATTGTCATTTC